>CM014735.1:19439681-19664456 GCA_004329165.1 Spatholobus suberectus
TCTCATTCACAAGAAATATTTTATGAGTTTAACAGTTATGTACTGTAATTTTATACTGTCATCTAATTACAAACTACTATTTATTGTAAGTTTGTTGACTTTTATAATAAATGCTTTAAAAGTCATATTAATAGTGATTTGTAATTGAATGACTGTGTAAAGCTTTTTACATTGACAGTGCATGACTATTAAACTTATATTTTATAGTGTGAATTTGTGTGTTGCTTTATAATGATTTTCTTTAAAATATTATCTGTTAAAGGTTAATAAATGCTTTTTCTATTAAAATAAGAAATTTAATGCATTCATAACATTAATTACATGTTTGAAACAATTTAGAGAATAAATAATTATTATTTTTAAATAATAAGATTATTTCTAGAATATTTGAATGTGTGTTTTACTATTTTATAGACCAAATTAGTTTATAAATATATACTTAGTTAATTAAATTAATTTTTCAAAAATATTAATATGAAACTTAATTTAATTGATGAAATATACTTAAAAATTTTGAACAAAATTTTATTATTTGAATGCTGGTGTTAAAGAGATACCGGAAACTAATCACTTAATTTGGAAGCAATACTATAATAAGAAGAAGGACCTTTACTATACTCGAGCATATCAGATATTTGGAGGCTTTAAGGACCAGCAGCCTAACCTTGATGAATCAACTCCGCATTTATATGCCATGAGGTAATTAGTTATTTTTGGTTGCCCTCTGATTGAGTAATAAATGATAAAAAATCTAAATGCTTGGTAATGATCGTTTCATCATCTGATTTTTGTGCACCATAACAGCTGTTTCAAGATCTCAAAAGGATAGTATTCTTGGATGATGATGTTGTTGTACAACATGATATATTTCTTTGTGGGAACTAGATCTTAATGGCAAAGTCATTGGTTCTGTATTCAAGACATGGTGTGGAGACAGCTGCTGCCCTGGAAGTAAATTCATGAACTACTTGAACTTTTCACATCCTCCCGTATCATCAAACTTTGACGGTGATCAGTGTGCAAGGCTCTATGGCATGATTATATTTGATCTTGAAGCTTGGAGGAGAACAAACGTAACGGAGACCTATCATCAATGGTTGAAACTTGCAAGTGTATGTTGATGTAATGTGCTTAATGTCTTAATGAAGCCTACATTCTGCTCAATGCATTTTGGTAAGCTTCCACATGGATCAAGATTAAACTGGCATGACAAGGTTTAAATTTTGGTTTTTCCATCAAAGTATCTCTCTTAATGAAGAACCTGAGTGATTTGAAATGTTCATATGATGTTGAATTACTTTATATATACTAGGTTAAGCAATATTTAATTGGTCTTAAGCACTGCATTTCATTCTGCATACATGTCTAATATCACTTAGAACTGCTTTATGCATGCCTTTGAAGCCATACAGTTGAGATAATTCTGCACTTGTATACTTGTCAACAAAAAATAAAAAATAAAATGCATGGTATTTTAAAATATAACGGACAATTTCTTTTATGAAATTTTCCTTAAAAATTAAATATCTCGATTATATAATTCATAATTTGTTTGTCAAGCAATTTTAAATTTAACATTGATTAATTTAATTGATAAATATATACTTAAAAAATTTGAACATAATTTTATCATTTAAAGACTAATACAATTAAAATAATATATTTTTAGCGACTAATCTAATTATCTATTTTTAAAATATAACAGTTTTTCCAAAAATTAAATATTTCAACTATATTAATAATTTGTTTGTCAAGCAATTTTAAATTTAACATTGAATATTGGATATTGAAACATTTTACATTTCAATATAAGAACATATCAAAATGAATATTGGAACTTTTTATGCTTAAAAATTAAACATTCTGTTGTGCAATTTCCATAACATTGAGTTAATATTCTTTGGCTTTAATACCTATAAAATGACACAATATTTATAGTACAAGTACCAGAATTAACAAACGAAATGAAAAATAACCCTGTTTTGGCGGGATCACTGTATCTGATCTGTAGGGGAGTAAAGACATACGGATTATAATTCTTTTTCCAATGTATAACAAACCTACTTTTCAACAAAATACAACTGGAACCTGACTCATTCTCCTCCAACGGTGAAAATCAAAAGGACCGGTTCTTAACCTTAAGAAACGGTGAGAGGATTCAGATCGGTGTGGCTTATTCTCTTCACGGTGAGTTGCTGGAGAGTATCCACATCAGGTCCCAATATATATTTAGGTAAATTCCCATTCCCACTCAACTTTTTACTCTCTTCTCTTAAAAAACAGAAAGAGATCGAGGGAGTATGGGCTGGAAAACGATGTTACTTTTTCCGATAAAAATACTGTCATTTGTTGCAAATTTTTTCCGGTTTGATATCTTTACAGGGTGTCAAACTAGCCGAGTCGGTCTGATGAGGTGCTCATTCAACAACAACGGTACTAATGGCACTCAGAACTTCAGCAGTGCCAAAATCATAATTATTGGACGGTGTTGCTGTAGGCGATTAAACCTGCGCGGTACGTATGATTAAGCAAATACTCTCTTGTTTAATTTTTTTTCCCCCTCTTTACTGTTTTCATCCTCAGGCCCTTGTTGCACTACACACTGGTCGTCTCAATCAGAGATCAACAACTTGCAACCATATTAGGTTTAACTCGATCCAATTCCAAGGTCAAAACCCCTGCAGGCAAAACCAGTGGGGTTTAAAAAAACAGACCGCAACCGCGATTTGGGCCTCAATGTCAAAGTTTTTGAACGTCCATGACTGCAATTATTGGCTGTGTTTATCTGTAATTTCTCGCAATATTGAGAAACGTTATGAAACCCTGGCCCCGACTGCAATTTAAAACCTTGGGAGCTACCATTTGCCAACAACATTAATAGATTCTCCATAATCACTTCACTCGCTGTGTCTTTGTTTTCTACAATGGAATGGAAGCTTCGTCCACCACCAGATTCAGTTTTGGTGAGGTCTCTGTGTTTTCACCTTTCGTGAATGCATTTGATTTTAGATACGTTGCTTTTAGTTGATTTATGCTGACTTTTTCTACTTAGAATAGATCTGAACATGTCTGCTCTTATAATTTTGTTTAAAGTATTTGGGATTGAGTTTTGATTAACCTTAACTCCTTCGAACTTCATTTATCATTCTTGAATATGTATATCTATATCTTTACTATTGACTATTTACTATAATAGAGCGTTCTTTTCATTATACGTGACTACATCCCATTCCCCCGCAAGTTTTACTTTCTCCTCTTTAAGAACTGAAATAGATCGAGGGAGTATGGGTTGGAAAACGGTATTACATTTGCTAATTTATTCGGGTTTGATATCTTTACAGGGTGTCAAACTAGCCGAGTCGGTCTGATGAGGGGCTCATTCAACAACAACGGAAATGGCAGTCAGAACTTCAGCAATGCCACGATCATAATTGCTGGACGATATTGTTGTAGCCCATTAAACCTAAACCTGCACGGTATGTATGATTAAACAAATACTCTCGTTTAATTTTCTTCCCCCTCTTTACTGTTTCATCCTCAGGCCCTTGTTGTACTACGCACTGGTCGTCTCAATCAGAGATCAACAACCAGCAACCATATTAGGTTTAACTCGATTCAATTCCAAGGTCAAAACCCCTACAGGCAAAACCAGTGAGGTTTAAAAAAACAGTCCGCAACAGCGATTTTGGCCTTAATGTCAAAGTTCTTGGACGTCCATGGCTGCAATTATTGGCTGTATTTATCTGTAATTTCTCGCAATATTGAGAAACGTGATGAAACTATGGCCGCGACTGTAATTTAAAACCTTTGGAGCTACCATTCGCCAACAACATTAATAAATTCTCCATAATCACTTCATCTGCCGTGCTTTGTTTTCAACAATGGAAGCTTCGTCCACCACCAGACTCAGTTATGGTGAGGTCTCTGTGTTTGCACCTTTTCGTGAACGCATATGATTTTAGATACGTTGCTTTTAGTTGATTTATGCTGACCTTTTCTATTTAGAATAGATCTGAACATGTGTGCTCTGATAATTTTGTTTAAAGTATTTGGGATTGGCATTTTGATTAACCTTAACTCCTTGCGACTTCATTTATCTTTCTTGAATATGTATATCTATATCTTTACTATTTGCTATTTACAATAATAGAGCTTTCTTTTCATTATACGTGACTACAGTATTACAGTACATAGACTAAGTTCAAATATATATTTAGGAAACTTCACATTCCCATGCAAGTTTAACTCTCTCCTCTTTAAGAAGTGAAATAGATCGAGGGAGTAAGGGTTGGAAAACGGTATTACTTTTTCTGTTAAAAACACTTCCCTTTGTTGCTAATTTATTCGGGTTTGATATCTTTACAGGGTGTCAAACTAGCCGAGTCGGTCTGATGAGGGGCTCATTCAACAACAATGGAAATGGCAGTCAGAACTTCAGCAATGCCACAATCATAATTGTTGGACGATATTGCTGTAGCCCATTAAACCTAAACCTGCACGGTATGTATGACTAAACAAATACTCTCTTGTTTAATTTTTTTCCCCCTCTTTACTGTTTCATCCTCAGGCCCTTGTTGCACTACACACTGGTCGTCTCAATCAGAGATCAACAACTTGCAACCATATTAGGTTTAACTCGATCCAATTCCAAGGTCAAAACCCCTGCAGGCAAAACCAGTGGGGTTTAAAAAAACAGACCACAACCGCGATTTGGGCCTCAATGTCAAAGTTTTTGAACGTCCATGACTGCAATTATTGGCTGTGTTTATCTGTAATTTCTCGCAATATTGAGAAACGTTATGAAACCCTGGCCCCGACTGCAATTTAAAACCTTGGGAGCTACCATTTGCCAACAACATTAATAGATTCTCCATAATCACTTCACTCGCTGTGTCTTTGTTTTCTACAATGGAATGGAAGCTTCGTCCACCACCAGATTCAGTTTTGGTGAGGTCTCTGTGTTTTCACCTTTCGTGAATGCATATGATTTTAGATACGTTGCTTTTAGTTGATTTATGCTGACTTTTTCTATTTAGAATAGATCTGAACATGTGTGCTCTTATAATTTTGTTTAAAGTATTTGGGATTGGCGTTTTGATTAACCTTAACTCCTTCGAACTTCATTTATCTTTCTTGAATATGTATATCTATATCTTTACTATTTACTATTTACTATTTACTATAATAGAGCTTTCTTTTCATTATACGTGACTACAGTAGTACAGTACATATACTAAGTTCAAATATATATTTAGGAAACTTCCCATTCCCCGGCAAGTTTTACTCTCTCCTCTTGAAGAACACAAAGAGATCGAGGGAGTATGGGTTGGAAAACTGATAGGGCCCATAATGTTAAGCCTGAAGTGGCAGGAGTTATAGTGGGCTAACAGAATGACAGGCCTTGATGAAATTGCTAGAAAATTGTAGTAATGTATATGAAAAAGTAAAGAATATTCTAGAATTTTCTTGATACTTTTAGTTAAAAGTTAGAATACTACATAATGTAATAATTAGATAACTCTAGAACAATAAGGTCTAGATATCTTTAAAACTATCCATGCAAGCCTATGTCTTTGTACTGTAGTAAGCACTTTCAGATATCAAATAAAGTCTTCCTATCATTCACTATCAACTACTATACCATTCAGTGCCTTTACACATATTTTTCTAAAACTAACAATGGTACCAAAGCTACGTTCAGTCATCTACTGGGCATAAAGACATTATCCAGTTACTTCCTAAAAATCCTATTATATTCTCTATCAATCCCATAATTTTTCCTTAACCAACAGCTAATACTATTCAATCCCCATCTATTCCTATCCCTATTTTTACTAGAAAAAATTATGATTTTTAAAGCATTAAAATGAAGACCTTTTTTTTTTTGCTCCCAAGATATATGGGATATCATTGAAGATGGATTCACTGTTCCTGCAAACGTTTCTACACTGACTGTAGCTCAAAAAAAGGAACTAAAGGAAAACAAGCAGAAAGATTCAAGGGCAATATTTATTCCACAACAAACAGTAGCCGACACAATTTTTCAAGAATAATGGGTGCCGCAAGTGCTAAAGAAGCATGAAGTACACTACAGGAGGACTTTCAAGGAAGTGCCAAGGTACATGCCGTTAAACTTCAAACTCTAAGACATGAGTTTGAATTAATAAAAATGAAGGAGTCTGAGACTGTAAAAGATTACTATTCTAGGATAAAAGAAATATTTAGTCAAATGAGAGCATATGGAGAAAATATTCTTGACAAGAGAATTGTTGAGAAAATTCTAATTTTTATTCCCCATAAGTATGATGCTATCGTAACTACGATTGAGCAGACCAAAGATCTATCTACCTTGTTGGTGACAGAACTAATAGGCTTTCTTGAAGCATATGAGTAAAGATTAAGTAGACATGATGAAGACTTTGTCGAAAATGTCTTTCAATCAAAGCTCAAATTACGAGCTCAAAATAAAAAATATAGAGGAAAAAAAATAATGGAGAAATTTCTAGAAATAAAGAAAATTCTAGAAGTTTCTTTAAGACCACTCAAGATAAATATCCTTTATATGGCATCTACAAGAAAACAAGTTACTTGGAGAAAGATTGTTGGCATCAAGGAAAGCTATAATGTTAGTACTGTAAGAATTTTGGTCACATTGAGAAGAACTGCCGCAACAAAAACAAGCATCAAACAAATTTTGTTGAAGAGCATGATAGTAAGCAACATTTTTCTATGCTACCCCAAATTCCAACGATGAAACAAGTGAAAGTTGGCACTTGGATAGTGGTTGCAGCAATCACATGGCCAAAGATAGAAGCATCTTCAAGGAAATTGACAACTCTGTCAAAGTAAAAGTTCGATTGGGAAATGGCACCATGGTGGAGTCCAAAGGCAAAAGCATTATCATGGTGGAGACAAAGAAAGATACGAGACTCATCAAAGACATCTTACTTGTTCTTAATTTTAGAAAAAATCTTTTGAGCATTGGCCAAATAATGGAGAAAGGCTATGCTTTACACTGCAAAAGAGATACATGCACTATTTATGATAAATATAACAAAAGGCGGGAGATAGCCTAAATTAAAATTGAAAAAGGAAATAAAAGTTTCTCAATAAGCTTCAAATATACTACCAACATTGCCATGAAAGTCCAAGTGGATGATTCATGGCTATGGCATCAAAGATTTGACCACTTCAACACACAAGCCTTGAAGCTGTTATACCAAAAGAATATGATGAAAGACTTGCCATGCCTAAAAGAAAACAACGAAGCTTATGAAGGAGGTCTTCTTATATAGTAACATAGACTACCATTTTTAATTGACAAAGCATAAAGAGCTAAAGACTTGTTGGAGTTGATCCACACTGACATTTGTGGATCGATGAGGACACCACTCAAGAACAACAGATACTTCATCCTTTTCATTAACGAATTTCCTAGAATGACTTGGGTTTACTTCATTAGAGAAAAGTCAGAAGTCTTTGGAATATTCAAGAAGTTTAAAGCTCTAGTCAAGAAGCAAAGTGGGAAACATATACAAGTACTTAGAAGTGATCAAGGCAAAGAGTACAACACACACAAGTTTGATAAGTTTTGTGAAGATGAAGGCATTGAACGTCAACTTATCGTCGCATATTCTCCACAACAAAATGGCGTGTCTGAGAGGAAGAATCGTACAGTCATGGAAATGGCTAGATCAATGTTGAAGGAAAAGGGTTTGCCTAACACTTTTTGGGCAAAAGCAGTTTACATTGCAGTCTACATATTCAACAAATGTCCGATTAAGGTAGTACAAGACAAGACTCCTATTAAGGCATGAAGTGGGCAAAAGCGATTAACTAAACACCTATGAGTATTTGGATCTATCTGCTACATACATGTTCCTGATGAGAGAGACACAAGCTAGAAGACAAGACTATATGAGGCATCTTCTTGGGGTATAGTAAGCAATCAAAAGGCTACCGAGTCTACAACCTACAAACAAAGAAGCTCACCATCAGTTGAGATGTCATGGTAAACGAAAATGCTGCTTGGAATGGGGAAGAAGAAAAGGTTGTGAGAAGCAACATTCTAGTTCTAGAGCAACAACCTCAAGAAGAAACTGAAGAATTAGCAGAAGATCCAGGTATGTTTCCTCCACCTCTACAACAACAAGATTCCTCACTAGAGTCTACTCCAAGATGAGTAAGATCTTTGGTGGATATATATAAAACTTGCAACATGGCCCTGCTTGAGCTTGAATTCTATGAAGAAGTATTAAAGCAAGAAGTATGGGTCAAGGCAATGGAAGAAAAAGTTAAAATGATCAAAAAAAATAATACTTGGGAGCTCGTACATTGCCCATATTAAAAAAACATCATTATAGTTAAATAGGTCTACAAGACAAGGCTAAGCTCTAATGGCACCATACAAAAGCACAAGGCTAGATTAGTTGCTAAAGGCTACTCACAGCAACCTGGAGTTGACTATAATGAGACATTTGCAT
The DNA here is from genome assembly GCA_004329165.1 of Spatholobus suberectus. NCBI lineage: Eukaryota > Viridiplantae > Streptophyta > Magnoliopsida > Fabales > Fabaceae > Spatholobus > Spatholobus suberectus. The sequence goes on from CM014735.1 coordinate 19,448,165, forward strand.
CAGTTGCTCACCTAGATACAATTGGAGCTTTAATAGCTCTTGTAACGCAAAAAGGGTAAAGCATCTACCAATTGGATGTTAAATATGCTTTTCTAAATGTAGTGCTTGAAGAAGACATTTATGTTGAGCAACCACAAGGCTTCATCAACAAAGGTAATGAAGGCAAAGTGCTGAGACTAAGAAAAGTTGTATATGGTCTCAAGCAAGCTCCCAAAGTATGGTACAGCAAGATTGATCGTTACTTCATAGATCAAGGATTCATGAGGAGCAAGAGTGAGCCAACATTATACATCAAGACTTAAGGTCAGTATGATACTTTTGTTGTCTCCCTATATGTAAATGATCTTTTTTACATAGGAAACAATATAAAGGTGATGAATGATTTTAAAGAAGACATGATGAAGACATTTGAGATGATCGACCTTGGCTTAATAAATTACTTCCTTGGTATAGAGGTAAGACAACAAAAGAAAGGAATATTTGCCTCTCAAAAGAAATACATTGAATCACTATTAAAGAAATTCAAGATGCATGGTTGCAAGCCTGTGACTACTCCGCTCGTTATAAACGAGAAGCTGCAAAAAGATGACAAAGCACCAGAAGTTGACGCATCACACTATAGGAGTTTGATCGGGAGTCTATTATATCTCACAGCCACACGGCCAGATATCATTTATGCTGTAAGTCTTCTATCAAGATTCATGCAAAGGACAAGTCAAATTCACTATGGAGTAGCAAAAAGAATTTTAAGATATTTACAAGGCACAAAAGAGTTTAGGATATGGTACAAAACGATGGCCAACTCAAGGCTGACTCGCTATACTGATAGTGATTGGGCAGGATGGATAGACTTCATTAAGATTAATTCAGGATATGCCTTTTCACTAGGATAAGGAGTATTCTCTTGGGCATCTAAAAAGCAAGCAACAATTGCTCAATCAACAGCTAAAGCAGAGTACGTGGCAGTTGCTGAAACTACTAGTCAAGCAATATGGCTACGAAGAGTACTTGGAGAAATGGGTGAACAACAAAATGGCCCTACCATAATCTACTATGACAACAAATCAGTTGTAGCAATAGCGAAAAATCTAGTCCATTATCAAAGAACAAAACACATAGATATTAAATATCACTTTATTAGAGAAGCAGAGGCAGCTAAACAAATCCAACTTGAGTATTGCACGACAGAAGATCAAGTTGTAGATATTTTTACAAAGGCACTGTCAAGAGCAATATTTGAGTATCTACGAACAATGCTTGAAATCTCCAAAATTTGTATCAAGGAGGAGTGATGAAATTGCTACAAATTTCTAGAAGATTGTAGTAACTTATGTATATGAAAAAGTAAATATTATTCTAGAATTCTCATGATACTTTTAGTTAGAAGTTAGAACACTACATAATGTAATAATTAGATAACTCTAGAACAATAAAGTCTAGATATCTCTAGAACTATCCATGCAAGCCTATAAATAGGCAAATAGTCTTTGCATTCTAGTAAGCACTTCCAGATATCAAATAAAGCCTTACTATTATTCACTATCAACTACTATACCATTAAGTACATTTACACATATATTACTAAAATTAATAGGCCTACTATTTGGAGGGTTTATTCTAGAAGGAATAGGCGGGACCCCAGGGGTAGTTAGTTAGTCGTGGAGTGAGCTAATTTAGTTGAGGAGTATGTAAGGGGTGTGTGTGCGTGAGGAAAGAGGAGGAAGGAAGCAAATCTATTTAGGTCATTCAGTTAGGCAAAGAGAATTATCTCTTTAAGAGCTTTTGCTCTGGTTATCTCTTTGCGATTATTTTTTATCCATTTCTCGTTCAATAATATTTGTGGAGACTTTGTCATTTATTTTGGTTCCTAACATTGGTCTGACATATTGGTTACAAAGGCGGATTTCACTCTTGAGTGACGATTATTGTCTGTGCCATTAAAAATGCATAGCACATAAGATGGATGTTTTGGAGGGTCGCAAGACCAACATGGAGGCTTCTGTGGAGAGCTCCATTCCTCTTTCACTGAGTTGAAGCTCGCCCTACCTTCAAGGGATAGCAAAACTAACATCCATTGATGATGATCCAAACAAAGGGTCATCATCGTCACCCGCACATAATGGCAAGCATTTGGAGGAGTATCTAATGGCTGCCAAGAAAGTCAAACTTCCTGCATTTGATGGTTTATACCCAGTTGGCTGGATTACAAGGCCAAAGACTTTTTTCAGGTGCAGGACACAATAGAAGAGGTTAAGCTTAAGCTGGTTAAGCTGTCCATGGAAGATCATACCATCCATTGGTTCAACCTATGGAGGGAGATGAAGAATGAACTTACTTGGACTAAGCTCAAGAGAGCTTTAATCACCAATTATAGGGGGCGTCAATTTGCCAACCCTTTTAAAGAATTGTCGGACCTGAAGCTGGGAATAGAACTACTGGTTGAATTTGGGGGGGGGGGGTGCATTGGCCCCCTAGCTTTACATATATGTATATATATGTATATATATATATAAACATTGGTAACTATTTTTATTTAGAGGGTTTGATTGTGCAAATAATGTCATTTAAGTGTTATTTATTTTTTTATTTTTTGATCAAATATTCTATTCTTTTTTTGTAGTCTTTATTACAGAGATGATTGTATTTTTTTTTTTTAGATAAAATATTTTAGTGTCATTTATTTTCCTGTCTAACAGATTTTTCCTTTTATAATATATTATTCTTATATTAAAAACTTCAACAAATATTCTATCTTCCTATTACAATTCTTTCTATATTATTTGTTTTTCCCATTTCTTCTTTGTTCTTCTTGTCATTGTTTGTGATGTTCCAATGTGCTTTCAGTCTCGAGTACACAGGTCCAAACATGCACGTTGTCTTGATGCGTTCAAAGTTGTAGCCTTTGCCAAACATTTTTCTTTATTTATTGTCCAACAATTAAAAGCAAATTATTTTTTAATTATTATTGGCTACTATAATCGTAAAAGATATTTTGGCGAGTAACATAATTTATTCTAATTTAGCATATTATTGAAACATAATTAATAAGACTTTTTCGTAAGAAAATATATATAACATATATACCAATTTTTATTATAAATTCATGAAGTTTCATGATAATATGTTAAATTAATGATTGTTGTTTGTAATTTTGGGTGTTTAAAATAATATTTATATTGTCTTCTATATATGTAAACATGTTTTCTTTTATTTGTTCTGGAATCATTTTAAAAAACACAAAATTATGAATATTTTGTATAAATTTTGATACTTATTTATTTATGGTTTAATTACTTTTTTAGTTCCTATAGTTTTGTGAACTTTCCCTTTTGGTCCTTATAGTTAAAAATAATTTTTTTTAGTCCTTATGTATGCACTTTCGATACTAGTTTGGTCCCTGCATCTTAATTTCATGAGAGAAAACCGCCACAAAATGAAAATTGGCAGTGAACAACCGCCATAAATTGATATTTTCTGACAATTTTTTATTCAATTTGTGGCGGTTTAAAACGACAGGGACCAAACTGATATCGAAAGTATATGTATAATAACTAAAAGAGATTATTTTCAACTATAAGAACCAAGAAAAAAAGTTTGCAAAACTATAGGGATTAAAAAAGTAATTAAACCTTTATTTATTAAATGAATTTTAATTTTTATCGTTGGCCCCCTCAATCCTTAAATCCTGACTCCGTCCCTGCCTGAAGCAAACTGGTACAATTGAAGAATATATCAAATCTTTTGAATTCATTGCCGCTCAGGTGGGTTGTTTACTGGAGGAGCAGTATTTGGGGTACTTTATGGGTGGATTGCAACCAGAGATAAGGAGAGTATGCACTTTTAATCCTTTGAATAATGGTCAAGTTATGCGATTGGCTAGGGCGGTGGAAGTAGAGTTAAGCGGTGAAGTCGTAGATGATGACGGTCATTCCCAACGTGGGCGCAATTGGGGAATTAGGTTGCGAGAGTTGTATCCAAAAAATACCCGACCCATTCCAAATTCGACCCAATGAGATGCGGACTATCCAAAATCCATGGGTTCATCAAATTTTCATTCGGGGAAAAACCGAATTCCTTCAAGCTCTAACAACTCCATCATGAGTTCAGCTAATCAGCGGAGTATTCCATTGAAGAAGCCTGACGATGATCACAAGAGTCAGTCAGAGAAGACCAGGGGATTACTTCATTTATCTTATCAGGAGCTATTGGATAGAAGGTCAAAGGGCCTATGCTTCCATTGTGGAGACAAATTTCATCCATTACATCGATGCTCGGAATGACAATTTCACATGATAGTTTTGGCAGATAATGAGTCTGTGGATGCAGACGGGAAATCACAGCCTTGGAGGTAGACGATGAGGAAGGGTATGAGAATATTGAATGCAAAGCCATGGGTCTCCTGGGGTTGTCAAAAGACATTAGTGACATCATAACCATGAAGTTAGAAGGAAAGATAAAGGGTATCTCCTTGGCTGTCTTAGTGGATAGTGGAGCCAGCTACAACTTTATACCACCAGCAGTGGTTAAGACCTTTGGCTTACCTGTTCAGTTAACCAAAGAACTAGGCATAAGGCTAGGTGATGGTCACCGAGTAACCACAACAAGGAGATGTGTTGATATTCCTCTACAATTAGGTGACATCGAGGTTGTGATTGATGCTTATGTTCTGGGTTTAGGCGGTTTGGACTTGATTTTGGGGGTGGCTTGGCTACTAACCCTTGGCAAGGTACTAGTGGATTGGAGGGAAATGTGTATGTTTTTCTAGTCCAACGGGCAAGTAGTAGAATTAAAAGGAGGTTGCCTTGATCATGGGGTGTTTAGGAAAAGACATTCAAGTCTAGCAGCAACTACGGCTCTACACAGTATGCTAAAAGGAGAGAACAGGGAAGTAGGGGGCATCTTGTGGGCTGTTGATCTTGCTAATCCTAAGGTAGTAGTAGAGGCTAAACTATCTATCAAGCAACAAGCAGAGGTAACTCAATTAATGGATCAATTTCCTGAGGCTTTCGGTGAAATGAAAGGTCTGCCTCCATCTCGTGAAATTGTCCATTCTATCGTGTTGCAACCTGGATAGGGCCAATTAGTGTGCGACCATACCAATATCCACACTTCCATAAGGACGAAATAGAGAGACAGGTTCAGAATATGCTCAAAGTTAGGTCTCATTCGGCCTAGCTTGAGTGCTTTCTCCAGCCCAATAATTTTGGTCAGGAAGAAGGACTCTTCATGGTGAATGTGCATTGACTATAGGGCATTTAATTAGGTAATTGTACCAGATAAGTACCAATTTCGGTTGTTGATGAGTTGACAGATGAACTATAAGGGACACAGTTTTGGATCTCAGATCTGGATACCACCAAATCCAAGTGAAAGAAGAGGACGTGCACAAAACAGCGTTTTGAACACATGATAGGCACTACAAGTTCTTAGTTATGCCTTTTGAGCGAACTAATGCACCAACCGCTTTTCAAGTCGCAATGAACAAGATATTCAAGCCCTTCCTTTAGTGGTTTGTCTTTGTGTTCTTTGACGACATTTTGGTGTATAGTGAAGGATGGCGAACTCATTTGTCACATCTGTCCACGGTGCTAGAGGTATTGTAGCAGAACAGCTTGATGGTGAATCGAGAGAAATGCAGTTTCAAAAGGCCAAAAATTGAATACTTGGGCCACATAATATCCGGCCAAGGAGTTGCTATGGATCCGGAAAAGATTAGATGTGTGTTGGACTGGCCTGTTCCTAAGAATGTGAAGGGGGTGGGGGCTTTTTAGGGCTGACTGGGTATTATCGGAAATTTGTTGCCAATTATGGCAAAATTGCTAAGCCCCTGATTGAATTGACTAAGAAGGATAATTTTTTGTAGAGCCCTGCTACATTGGAATCATCTGAGGCATTAAAAAGAGCGATGACCTCCTCTCCAGTATTGGCGTTCCCTGATTTCACAAAACCTTTTGAGGTGAAGTGTGATGCCTTAGGGAGAGGTCTTGGTGCTGTCCTGATAGCTGATTGCCCATCGCCTACTTCAGCAAAACCATTTCTAATGAAAATCTTTCCAAGTCTGCCTACGAGAAAGAGCTAATGGCCCTGGTATTAGCGGTGCAGCATTGGCTCCATTATCTGCTTAGGAAGTCGTTTCTGGTTTACACAGACCAGAAGAGCTTTCGCCGTTTGCTGGAGCAACGAATCACCACCCTGGATCAGCAGAATTGGTTAGCCAAACTTCTGGGTTTTCACTTTGAAATCATCTACAAACCTGGTCCAGAGAACAAGGCTGCAGATGCTCTATCTAGATTGCAAGAGGAGGGTGAGCTTCACACCCTTGTTTCTTCTCCTTATTGGGTGCACCACAAACAATTGCTAAGTGAAGTCCATCAGGATCCTACCCTCCAAAATATCATCAATGATTTGCAGAATGATCAAAATTCTAAACCAGGGTTCACTCTTCAACAAGGTGTGTTACTCTACAAAGGGAGGTTGTTCATTTCGGCTAGCTCTTCCTTGATTCAGATGATACTTGAAGAGTTCCATGCTTCTCCTTTGGGAGGCCACTCAGGTTTCCTTCGAACGTATAGGCGCATTGCAAGAAATCTATATTGGATTGGGATGAAGAGATGCATTCAAGATTTTGTCAACTCTTGGGATGCATGTCAGAGGCAGAAATATGTAGCTGTGTCACTTGGGGGTCTTTTGCAACCAATTGACATACCATCTCAGGTTTGGGAAGAATTATTTATGGATTTTATTGCCGGGCTTCCAATATCAAAAGGGTACGAGGCTATATTGGTTGTGGTTGATAGATTGAAGTATGCTCATTTCATCCTTCTCAAACACCCGTATACCGCAAAAACAGTGGCTGAAGTCTTTGCAAAGCAAGTGATCAGGTTGCATGGTATTCCCTTGTGAATAGTTAGTGATAGAGATATGAAGCACCAACACCTCTCTTGATCGAAGTGTTGTAGTGTTGAACACATTTTCAATTAAAAAAATTGTTTTTTGTTAGTTTAGACACTTCAGCCGATACCTTTACATACTTTGGATACTTGAGTCGACATCTCCATATGAATGGACACACCCTACTATTATTAAAAAATAGTTATTTTTTAACTTTTATATATGTTAGCTTAAAATATAATATAAAATATTAAAAAAAAAACGTCTTATGCCCTTTTTTGAGACTTGTTATCATAGAAAAAACATAAAATGTTAGTTTAAAGAGGTGAATATATCATCAATTTATATTTTTTATGTTATGTTACTTATATTTCATTTCATTAGAATCTTTATCTTTTTGTGTGTATGTGGTGTCCTAGTGTCTTATATTTTAGACATTAGCTGTGTCGGGATCGGGGGTGTCCGTGTTTGTGTCGTGTCCGGTGCCCGTGTCAAACTCCGTACTTCATAGATAGAGATCCTTTAATTCTAAGTCACTTTTGGAAGGAAATCTTTAGGCTCCAAGGAACAATGCCGAAAATGAGCTCCTCATACCATCCCGAGACTGATGGTCAAACAGAGGTCCTCAACAGGTGCCTGGAGGCTTATCTCCAGTGCTTTGCTTCGGAACAACCCAAAAATTGGTCGTACTGGGTCCCATGGGCAGAACTGTGGTACAATACCACTTTTCATGTCTCTATGGGAACTACTCCATTTGAAATTGTGTATGGCCGGAAGCTACCTACAATTGTGAAATTTTTACAGGGGAAACCAAGGTGGAAGCAGTGGCTACAGACTTATGGGATCGTGATAAGGCACTCAAACAGTTAAAACATCATTTGTTTAATGCGCAAGAACAAATGAAGCGTTTTGCTGACAGGAAGCAAAAGCCGATGTCATTCTCAATGGGTCTTCCTTAAGCTCAGGCCACATAGGCAGCAGTCTGTAGCATGATGTATTAACCAAAAATTGGCTCTTCGATACTTTGATCCATTCCAAATTCTGGACAAGGATGGCGCAGTCTCCTATAAGCTTAAATTGCCTCAAAGCTCGAGGGTTCATCCAGTGTTCCATGTCTCGCAGTTGAAGAAGGCAATTGGGAACTACACCGCTGAAGTTCAACTACCTGCTGGGATGGATGTGGAGTTGAAGGATGAGGCAGAACCTGAGTTTGTTATTGCTAGCAGAGAAGTGTTGCAAGGGAGGGAACAACTACACAACGGTTGGTGAAATGGAAGGGGCGATGTTCGGACGACACAACATGGGAAGGTGAATTTGTCCTTCGTAGTCAATTCCCACACTTCAGCCTTGAGGACAAGGCTGCTCCTTCAGCCGGTGGCAATGATAGGGCCCGTAATGTTAAGCCTGACGTGGGAGGAGTTATAGTGGGCCAGCAGAATGAAAGGCTATTTGGAGGGTTTATTCTAGAAGGAATAGGCGGGACCCAGGGGTAGTTAGTTAGTCGTGGGGTGAGCTAATTCAGGTGAGGAGTATGTAAGGGGGTGTGTGCATGAGGAGAGAGGAGGGAGGAAGCAAATCTGTTTAGGTCATTTAGTTGCGCAGAGAGAATTATCTCTCTGAGGAGCTGTTGCTCTGGTTATCTCTTTGTGATTACTCTTTTTATCCATTTCTCATTCAATAATATTTGTGGAGACTTTGTCCTTTATTTTGGTTCGTAACAAAACCGGTGTTACTTTTTCCATTAAAAACACTGCTTTGTTGCTAATTTTTTTGGATTTGATATCTTTACAGGGTGTCAAACTAGCCGAGTTGATCTGATGAGGGACTCATTCAACAACAACGGTACTAATGGCACTCAGAACTTCAGCAATGCCACGATCATAATTATTGGACGGTGTAGCTATAGCCCATTAAACCTGCATGGTACGTATGATTAAACAAATACTCTCTTGTTTAATTTTTTTCCCCTCTTTACTGTTTCTTTCTCAGGGCCCTTGTTGCACTACATACTGGTCGTCTCAACCAGAGATCCACAACCTGCAACCATATTAGGTTCAACTCGTTCCAATTCCAAGGTCTAAACCCCTTCAGGCAAAACCATGAAGGTTTAAAAAAACAGTCCACAACTGCAATTTCGGCCTCAATGTCACAGTTTTTGGACGTCCATGACTGCAATTATTGGCTGTATTTATCTGTAATTTCTCACAATATCAAGAAACGTGATGAAACCATGGCCATGACTGCAATTTAAAACCTTGGGAGCTACCATTTGCCAACAACATTAATAGATTCTCCATAATCACTTCACTTGCTGTGTCTTCGTTTTCTACAATGGAAGCTTCGTCCACCACCAGATTCAGTTTTGGTGAGGTATCTGTGTTTTCACCTTTCGTGAATGCATATGATTTTAGATACCTTGCATTTAGTTGATTTATGCTGACTTTTTCTATTTAGAATAGATCTGAACATGTGTGCTCTTACAATTTTGTTTAAAGTATTTGGGATTGGTGTTTTGATTAACCTTAATTCCTTCAGACTTCATTTATCTTTCTTGAATATGTGTATCTATATCTTTACTATTTACTATTTACTATAATAGAGCTTTCTTTTCATTATACGTGACTACAGTAGTATAGTACATGCCAAGTTCAAATGGATTGGTGCTTTTAGGCTGGTATCAAGTGGCTAGATGTGCATGTTTTTATAGCTTACCTTGCTGTTATGTAATCTAGCAAGGAGTTTCACAGGCTCTGTGGGTTGATAAACTGAGAACAATTTAACTTATTTAAGACATTGAAAAGTTTTTGTGTGATTTGATTGGTGGAGTAGCTACCAGCTACCACAAATTTAGTTTTGTTTACTGCAAAGAAATATCAACATTAATATGCAAGCCTCTCCTCAGGATCCTAAACTAGTCCTGATTTGCCTGCTGTATATTCTTCGATAGGGCTAAAAGAACTCTTCTGATGATCTAGCAAAGCTTTCTGATGCTTGGGAATTCTAGGAAAATGAGATCATGAATACTCAGGACAGATTGCATTCTATAGGGACTAGGTTTGCAGTATTACAAGGCTATATGATTTAGCTTTTTTGGTTTCCGTATTATCGTTGGGATTTGGAGTTTACAGTAATTAGTTAAAAGCCAAAGTGATATCAAGATATCACATCTTCATTATGCAACATGGTTTGATATGAATTTTAATGCACCAGAACTCATTGTTTTAACTCCTATATACTGTTCTTTACAAAATTTACTATAGTTTGAACTGGTTTTGCAAGTTCTTTAGGATTGGACCCCTAAGTTTCAAGATAGGGAAAGGTCCAAAAGAAGTTAGTCCCCATTTGAATGCTATCTTTAAGGAGTTACAACAAGTATTAAATAGTAATGCTATTTGGATTTTTTTTTTCCATTACACAACTTATTATTTAACTCATGATTTCTCGATTTCTAATTATTTCTTGACACAGTTAATAATTTCTCAATTTCGTTATAAAATATGTCGCTTTGTGTAAGGATTTCTAGTTTTGATTTCGATTGCGCTTTGCTCACTCTCTGGAGCTGTTTTGTACCAATCAAAGTTTGATCCACAAATAACTAAGAATTCAGTTCTTAATACTAATGCTCTCTTTATTGAATCAAGGAATACACTACTAAGTACTTTCTTTCAGCCTTCCAACTTAGACTCTCTAATTTCTTATATCGGACTAAACCTATAGGGAACGGGGCTTAGTGAATCCAATAATGCTCTCTATATTGCCTGGTTTACTTTTCCACTAAGGAGAGGTGGGAAGAATCATTGAAGCTTCATATATATAATATAATAGATAGATCTAAATGATTTATAGCACATGAATAATGTGTTAGATTTAGAGCCTTAAAGGCAGAAAGCACACTGGGATGAACCGATGAAGTATATTTTGGCCCCAGAAAATGCCAATGAGGCAGATGATAAATGCTTTCCTATTTAGGATTCTAACTTCGGCTCTACTAAAGCTTTTCATTTACGAACAATATATACTTGAAAATGCAAGTTGCTACACACACTTATATAAGATCTGTGGAATAGAATAATTTGTGTTTGATAGTTTCTTCCTCTATTTCAGCAAAGAAACTTGAGTTGTTTGGGCTGTGGTATCATCTTTTCCCTTATTTGAAATTATTGTTTTTTTCCCCTCTCCTATGCTAATAATAGTCATGATAGTTCTGTATTCTTTTGCATTACTTCTATTTAAGTACTGTGAATTTAGATAAGGGGAAAGAAAATTTTCTCATTGGAGCACAAGATGGATCTGAAAACTGAATTTTCTATAAATAAATTTTATTCTTACATAGTTTGCGATACAGAAAATGAATAAATTTTGTTTCTAGATGTGGTCAAGTTTACCATCAAAATATTCATAGATAGCTTTGATATCTTGTTTTTTTCCCTATTTGATACTTTGACTCACCAAACAATTATTCTAAATGGTTACTGAAGTTAAAAAATGATACATTAGTAATATTTTCAAAATAGTGTTAATAATATGCCAAAATATTGTTAAAACCTTTCAGTAACATGACATTTATATTATATGTGCTAAAATATTATACAAATTAGTAACATTTGATTTTATGATTCAACAACATTTTTAAACATTGGTTAATATTAATGATGTTGTAGTGTAGATAGATGCATAAATACTAGAATTGGAATTCTCCGACAGTGAAATTTTCTTAAAGTTCCTCTATATATACAATGCATTGTCCCGACTTACTAATCGTTTTCAATTTGATGTCTTTCAGGAAGCCAAACTATTGGACATGGTGTCGTAACAAACTCATTCAACAACCAGGGTAATGGCATACAAGACTTCAGCAATGCAAAAATAATCATGATTTAAGGGTGTAGCTGTACCTCAATTTGTGCGGGACTGAACACTCATTAAACTGGTTTGATTAAGCCAATATTATTCAATATTGAAACTTGAGAGGGGCATTATTAAACCTTTTAGTGAGATCCAGCAGTAATGTTTTCAAACACTTTTGTGGCTAAAGAAACCTTTGGAAAAATAGATAGCCATTAGCCAACGTGTTATGAAGGAAAGTGTAACTTTTAGAAATCTTTTGAGTTGACTACTGTTTGCTTACTTTTGCTGAACTTGATAATCTAATCCAACGAGCCTTTGGCTAGTTTATTTTCCTAACTTGGCTTAGTCTGGCGTGAAGTAGCGAAACAAGTGGTCCACCGTGAAGCAGGACCAGTTTGCAATTTTATTATTTATAGACTAGTATTCGAGAAAAGAATAATCGTATCTTAATCCTTATTTGTCTGCGCCAGATTCCGCTCCGATCATCATCTTCTTCCCATTCCATGCCTGGATCCTACATGCAACTCCAACGCTGCTCAGCTGTACATAAATGCACGCCCTTTCACATCATTAATTCGCTCCAACATGGGAAGTTCTCGGTCCTTGATTCCCCCACTTCTTTTGTCTCAGTTTCGGGCACTTGCTGTTCCATCAAGGGTCAGGGTGTTTCTGCTGCAAATGTGTCTTTCATCATCTGTTGGCGTGAGTGAGAACGAGAATGATGACTATGATTGCGAAAGTGAGGTATCACACTATTACTTCCATTCTACTCTTCAAGTTTGAGACTTTTATTCTACTCTTGTAAGAAACGAGTATGGGACTAGGGGTGTAGATGCTAATATGTTTTGTTTCTCTGCAAAAAAAATAAAAATAAAAAATTGTTATCATAATACTGAAGGTTCCCAGTTTGACATTGTTAACTGAATGCCTTGAAATGGGTTTTAAGTTTTTAACGCTGGCATATAACTTTTTTTTTTTTTTGGGTATTATGTGGCTAGGTCTCTGATGGATAATGGTATTGATAACTGAGAGTGTGGCAAAGAAAAAGAGCAAAACTTTGATTAGTAGTCTGTTTTTAGTGAAGAAATTCCAGTCTCCTTTGACAATTTGCGTGGTCTTAATTTCTTCAACGTTTGCGTGGTCCATTAAGCAGTACGGTAGTATGATTACTTGATTACTCTTCATTATGGTGGAACAAATAGATTACATAATGCTTATAAATATGTTTGTCAAATTTACAATTTCACCAAATGAAGTCATTAGGAGGACTCTCCTTGGGGCTTTGTAGCATGCATGGCAAGCAATATTTACAAATGCATCCAAAGATTCTGGTTGACCCATCAAATGCGATCGGAGTTATTGGAGTGTGGACCAGGCCAACTCCATATCCAAACCCATGATTTATGTTTCAGTTTGCCAACCGGATTCAATGAACAATTCTAAATGCTAATATAGAATAAGGACTATATTTGCCAAACAATCCCTTTCAATAGGCTAGTTGGCCATGTTGGTACATGGTAGTTATTATTGACCTCTTTTATTTTACACATTGCGATGTGTGAGTACTTAGACAGAGAAAGAGACATGCTATATAGTTGAAGTCTTGAAGATTACACTTACGTCATCAGGACACTCTAATATTATTATTATGGCCAATTGACTTAAAAGCTTATTTAGCTAGATTAGTTCATCTTTTGTATTGTTATCATCACGTGAATGATAAGTAAACATTAGCAAACATACAGTTGAGTCACATAAACCAAACTTTCGTTGGGGAAAACGAAATCAATTCACGAACCATGGAAAAATATATTGTTTTGCACAGTACAGTTACACTCTGACCAGAGTTGAATTAAATCAATTCACATTCTGATTTGGAGTATTGTATTCTATCCCCATATGGAAAACTTGGGGATCAAGTTCAAAACAATTTATATGAACATGGCCATTGGCCTAGCATGAACTCTGTCATCAATTCATCATATACAACATACTAGAGAATGTATAAAACTAGGTTTTAGCCCATGCGTTGCACGGGTTTTAAATTTATTTCTGTGTTTGAAAACAAATTAATAAAATAAGAAATTATATCCCTCTATTAATAGACTTATAAGTAATATCTTTTTTTTTCTTTGGTGAACAGTAATATCTAATTACACATTTTAAAGGAAACAATAATAAAATATAAAATTATCTCAATTTCAAATCAAGATAATAATATTTTAGATTTATGTCAGTCAAACTTTATTAAGCAAATTCTTTTTTAAGATTATTTTAATTTTTTTCCATCTTTGTATGGTATATTGTGCATTTTTATATATAAATGGTAAAAGAAGTTAAATAATTTTCCAAAATTCAACGAAAAATAATATAAATAGATTTTTGATATAAAAATAAAAATTATAAGAAAATATAAATTTTATATTAAAAAATTTATGCTAATATGAAATTTCTATTAAAAATATTCATCCATAATAATTTAAATATGACTTAAATACTTTTTGGTTCCTCAAATTTGGGCCAAGTTTTCTTTTAGTCTCCCAAATTTATAACTAATTTTTTTAGTTCCTCTAATTTGGAAATAAGTTACTTTTAATCATCAAAATTAACGTTGTTAAAAACTTGCTGACGTGACTAATGGTTTTTTGTTTGTGACTGTTTAATATACGGTTTTTGGCAGTTTAAAAAACCTAAAATTTGGATTTAAATTTGGGTTAAAGTTAACACTTAAAATAGGACATGATAATATATTTTTTATTTGATTAATATTATTTTTATGTCTAAATATTTTTCAAATAATTGGATTTACATTCTTGGTAAAATACAATTGGACAAAATTTTATATTCAAAATTCTATCCACTTCTAAATATTTGTCTTGCACCAATTGGGTCATAGAACTACTTCGGGAAACAGAAAAAATGAATATACTACCTTGTAATAATTATATATTATATATTTCTTTTAATAAAGTTATACAATATTATAAGGAGCAAGAAGTGAAAGCAACCCTATATTATAAGTACCAAAGATTATTTAAGTCATATTAAAGCAATATAATATATAATAGACATGCATGAATAGAATATTTTTTGTACTTACTTTTTTTTATGACATAACAATTTTCAAATATAAACTCAGAATCCAATCGCCAACTGGTCTCCCTACATTAGCAAGATACGCCATCAGATTCTAACAGAGGTGTAAATATAAAAAGATCAAACCCACCGTCAAATGTTCCATAAAATGCACCCTCAGATCTTCAACTACCACGCCTTACAACTTCATATCCGAAAACGTCATTCAGTGGCTCCTTGGACACAGGGAGAAAATCAAAAAAGACCCCAACCAAATCTTCTCCCTGCAACAACAAAATATCCCATCAGAATCGAACAATTGTTACAAAATAACAACCATTTTAGAATACAAATCTTAAAATATAATCAACAAACAGACCATCAAATATTCCACCAAACCCACTTTCAAATCTTCCACCACTATGCCTCTCACACCTTCATATCCACCACTTCCCTGAAGAACCCCTCAACCCCAACACACCACCATAACAACTACCACCACAAACAATCGATTTCACCCACAACCCCTTCAACCCACAAAACCACCACCACCTCCTACTTAAGCCAAAGACTCACTTCTCTCAAATGAATATAGAAAGACAACACCAGATGGAGAACATAACGAAAACGGAGAGAACATTTCCCAACTTTGAAATCAATTTTATAAAATGTAGCTTCTTTCATAAGCTCCTTCATTTCGGGAGTGACTTCCGCTTCTCTCTCTTTCAATACTATCTGTTCTCTTTTAAACTTTGAAGTCCATTTCATAAAACTCGCTTCCTTCAGCAGTAATTTCTATCTCTCTTTTAACCCCGTATTATCAGGAGTGATTTCTACTCACTGAATACTGTCATCCCTCTCTTTCAAAACTGTCAAAGAATGAATACTGCCCAACAGTGCCTGAAAAAACCTTGATTGTAAAGTTTATGGATATCGATATCGATGCAGGAACAGGTAATTAACTAGAATGCATGTCTTGCTTCCATAAAATAAATGATAGCATCAGTCGCTTAAAAACTTACCACTAATAAAAATATTTCCGATTTGAGTTCAGATTTTGTTGGCTGAGGAGGGAAACCTTCAACTCTTTCATCCACTGATTCATGTAAGCCAGTATGGCTTCTCCTCTCTGATGAAGTTGAAGTTGTAGTAAAAGAAACTCCAGTAGAGTGACCACCCCAATCATCTTCCTTACGATAGGAAACAAAAGTTTATGCAGCAGTTGCAAACTATGCTGTTTAGATAAAGCCAATTGCAACAACAATCAAATTTTAAGATTCAACTGTCTCAGAAGTCAAAACCATCCAACAGTCAAATTTTAAGATAATACCAAATTTGTTTGTTCATTTATTCGCACTTGACACATCTCGGCCTTCTCTTTCTCGTACGTACCCATATAAAAGAAAGAAGCAAAGCATCTTCTTTCAGCATTCACGTCTCTGCCCTCTTAAATTTATTTCTCAACTCTGTGAGTGATTCTATTCCTTTCTTTCTTTCTTTCTTTTTTGTTTTTTCAACTAGGAATCATCTTATTTTTTTGATCAAGTATTGAACTTTTGGAATTTTCATGAAACCCCGTCTCAAGTAAGGAATCTGGGTTCGATTGGCTTAGGAGATTGCATGAGTTTTGTTGCTGTTAACTTTGGTGATCTTCGTGTTGTTTCTTCAGAATATTCAAGTTTCCATTCTTTTTTCCCTTCTGTGAGGAACTGAATCAGTTGAGAATTTGAGATGCTTCTGACTAAATTCCGATTATTTTCCAAAAATTTATGTGGACTACTAGCTGTCTACTCCTTCCTTTATCATTCAAATGTAGCCAGGTACCAAAATTAATCCTTATGATGTTTTTCTGGTGGGAGGGAGTGCTTCCATTGTCTTTGTTGTAGGAATTGGAGGTTCTTTCTCTGTGCACTATTTATTTTGATCAATATCTCCAGTATGATAATAATATGATTGAATGGTTCTTACTTTTCAACTGATTACATGAAATGTCACTTCCAGGTAAATTGCTGGAAGCAACGTGCTGGATGCTTGGAACCTTTGGACAGCATTCTAGATTCCCCTCTTGTCAACGAAGAAGCCCACGTTTTTCAGGGAATCGGGGTAGCTTGTTGAACTTCATAGCATTATAATATTCAATATAATGCTATGATGATCTAAATGAATAGGGTAGCTTGTTGAACTTCATTTTTTAATTCATATAAATTTGAAATTGATGCTTTAGTGCAGTGGTGTTCTCTGTCTATGTTAGTTCAATGATTGTTGATGAAATTTTGAAAAATTTGATGGAATATTGCTCGATAAAGGATGTGAAACTATTGCTAAATCCTTTGAATCTATGTTCTGGAATTCCATTCTGAATTGGCCACAAGTGGTCTCGGGTAAGGGTGTAAGGATGCAGTTGTTAATCTGGTTTTATTTGAACTATTGTGTCTACTGTCTTGCTGAGAACCATTGGGATGTGATGATGATCATTGTGTGGTAACTATCCGCAGAATCAATTGTTAGATATAATATTCTGAAATGAATCGGATCAAAACTTGCTTAAATAAAGTCGGTTTAAGCTCAAAACTGATTTTAAAACCAATTTTGAACTTAAAACTGGTTTTAAATCATAAACCAGTTTTAAAACTGATTTTAAAAATGGATTATGATTTAAAACCAAATCAGTTTTGAACTATAAATTGGTATCAGAAAATTCAAACCAGCTTTTTTAAAAATATAGATATAGATTTTAGATCCCAACCATTTAAATAGATATGGTTTGAATTTTAAAAAATCCCACTGTTACCAATTTATATGCGGAAATTATTTAAGGAAAAAAAAAACACTTAATCCGAATCCGAGGCATTAGTCATTTTTTAATTAAATTAATATTTGTAAATCCAATCTAACTCTTTATTTGATAAATTTTACCTAAATTTCATTTAATAATAAAATATAGTTTAAAATGAATATATTATTTATTCTTCATTATATTAAAGAAATAAAAATATTTAATTTTAATTTTTAAATAATTAAAAACATTTAATACATTTTATTAAAATACTCATTTCAATTACAAATGACGATCCAAAAACCACAAATATCTGAATATTAATTACCTTTCGTGTTAATAGTAAGATAAATATATTATAGTTAAATTGAATCAAGCATTTGAACACAATATAAATAGTTGAGTTATCAATTAAAATTTTAAATATATTAATTGAGTGGAAAAGGAGTGAGGATTGAATGCGGGAAATCTTGTAGTGCATTGTTTGGTGACTTTGATCTGGGAAGAAAGGGGGTGATAAGGAATAAAAAAAAAAAAAGCAACCAAGTAAAAGAAATGACTTTGTGAGGGAGTAGAAAAGATAAACAATGTTAAAATCGACTTTTTGATTATTTTATACTGGAGATTAAAATTTGTCCACTGCTTTTTTGAGTAAAAAAATGTTACTTTTGTCTTTCTCCTTATTTTGTCCTATTCTCTGACTATTATTTAAAACAAAAATAGGATAAATGTTTTTATACTCTCTATGTCCAATTTCTTAAAATTTAGCAAAATAAACGTACCCTAAATGGCTTTTATACTGTACATGTCTTCACAAAACGTGTTGGCAGTTGAAAGTACCAACAAAGCCATGATTGAAACCTCTGCTCTCTGCTAGAACTGGAAAGTACCGACAAAATGGTTCATACGATGAAGGCGAATTTGCCTAATTATATTCAGTATTCTGCCAACATACTAACATAGTTTCTGATATATATATTAACATTCCAGTTGATATATATATATATATATATATATATATATTTGGAGGTTATTTAAATAGACTTCTTTTAGCCAAACAAGAAGGTCATTCTGTTTCCTTGGATTTGGCCAGTTTTGAGGTATTCTATCATTTCTATACTACTTAAAATTCTCCTACGAGTGTAGATTTTCTGCAGTTATACATGAAATTTGCCTACGAGTGTGGCTTCTCTCAGCATGAAAGTTTCACATGAAATTCTAGCCATCTAAAATAAATTATATACATTAAATAATAAAATAAAATATAATTTAAAAAATTTAGACCTTAGGATTATGACTGGACCCTATAGTTGCTTTCTAATGCAAGGAATCCTTTTCCTGCTAGTTGAATCAACTCCATCATTTATGATAGGCAGATGTACAATATTGATGCAAAAATGGAAGTATTTCATTAATTTTAAGAGATTTGTTGATATTATAATTACACCAGCTATTTAAGTTATATCACCCTTCTTATATGGTCTCTTTGTTAATTTGAGACTATCATTTTCAAAAGTGGACTCCTCTAAACTAAGAAAATGTATAAAATAATTAAAAATACGAATACATTTATTATTATTTTAAAATAATTTAAATTTATAAAAATATAAGTCAAATTAAGAGTGAATAAATTATTATTATTATTATTATTATTATTATTATTTTACTTTATAAATTTTTATTTCAGTGGATTCAAACCTGATGAATTTACAAGTGGATTCAACTTGTATATGGAGTGATCAAAGGTCTCTCGCTTGAAGAATGCTGCACAGTAGACGGTGTATGTTTTTCGCTCTATTGGCGGTGAGGAAACATTATAGAATAGGCTGTATGGTAGAATGCAAATTGTATAAAGGGTCTTCTGACGGTCAATGGTTGATTGACTAAATTATGTCATTTTTATAAATTATTTATCGATTTGAGATTTTTTTGAAATATATTATTAAAATAGGATAGTTAATGCTAAAAAATACTAGTCAAATTAACATTTTTAGTGTTATATTAGTTTTTTTTTGTTTTTTTTAATTTAGTTCTGAAAATATCAAGTGTCTACCATGTGGGATATCTTAGTGGCAGTAATGTTTTTTGAAAATACTATTACCTCTAAGATATCCCACATGATAGTCACTTGACATACAGTTGGCAATGTTGGTAACACGTATGAAATATGCTAATACTACTAGTGTTTTTACTTTTTTATTATTTTTTTAAAAACAGACAAAAGGTGACACGTGTGGAATATGTTGGTACTACAAGTGTTTTCACTTTTTAATTTTTTTTTAAAATGGACAAGCTGAAAATGCTAGTACTACTAGTGTTTTTAATTTTTTAATTTTTTTAAAACGAACAAAGTTGTACTGATTTGAAGTGACAACACACAAAATGCTAATATCACTAACGTTTTTACTTTTATTATTTTTTTTAAATGGACAATAACTATACTTGGTAAAGGTGACAACACACAAAAAGACGTCAAAGGGAATTATAATATGAAATGAGCTGATTTATTTGATGGGTATATATTTATTATCCCACGTTATTAGTTTTAGACTTATATTATAGTGTTGTTATATTCAATGCACTCCTAAACTTTTATAAAAACCAATAATTAATAAAATAATAAATATTTTGTCCGTTTTAAAAAAATAATAAAAGTAAAAATGCTAGTAATATTAGCATTTTGTGCGTTGTCACTTCAAATCGGTACAGCTTTGTCTATTTTAAAAAGATAAAAAATTAAAAACGCTAGTACTACTAGTGTTTTAAGCTTCTCCGTTATGAAAAAAAAGTGAAAATGCTAGTAGTACTAACATATTCCACACGTGCAGTGAAAACGTTAGTAATAATAGCATATTCCACACGTGTCACTAAAACTGCCAACGTTAAAACGCTAGTAGTATTAACACAATCTACATGTGTCACCTTTTGTTCGTTTAAAAAAAATAAAAAAGTGAAAATGCTAATAGTACTAGCATATATTTACACGTGTCACCAACACTGCCAATTGTGTGTCAAGTGGCTGTCACATGGGATACTACAGTGGCAATAGCATGTTTTTGAAAACACTACTCCCACTAGAGTGTCCCACGTGGCAACCACTTGACATTTTCGGAGTTAAATTAAAAAATAATAATAATAAAGTTGACGTGACATTGAAAACGCTGGTTTGATTAGCATTGACCACCTCACTTTGGTAATATGTTTCAAAATAGTCCTAATTGGCAAATAATTTATAAAAGTGACCCAACTTAGTTAATTAGCCCATGGTTAATACATCCAAAGGAGGCTTTTTTACCTTGCAAGGTAATTTTTTTACAAAATTACTAAAACAGGTAGATTTTGAAAAAATTTCTAAATTGGGGTAAGTCATGTTTGGGAAACATGACTTCACTAGTAGAAGTTGTATGTGATTTCACGACTTTCAAATTTAACTTTTTTTTATTTTTTTTACGATTTTAATATAAATTCGTAATTACTTATATGATTTCACTTTATTTTTAATTTTAAAATTGTAAAATATATATATAGATATATGGATAATTAATTTTTTTTATAAAAGTTGTAAAAACAAACACGACTTTCGTTTTTTTTTTTTTGAACTAAAGTTGTGTGCAAATTTGAGATTTCAATTATTTTATTTTATTTTTTATATTTTTTATACAAAGATCGTGTGCATATATGAGACATCACCTTTTTTTATGTAAAAGTCATGTACAAATATGAGACTTTATTTTATTTTTTTTATAAAGAAGTTTAGCATACTCATATGCTTTTGTTTTGAATGTCTTCTACAAAAGTCATGAAATGTAACACGACTTTCTTAATTTCATTTTTAAAAATTTTTTATTTCAAAATTTTGTTTTAAGTTTTTTTCTTATTCCTATATGAGATACTTATCCTACGTGAGTTTATCACTAGAAAGGAAAAAATACTGCATCCTTGGTTTTATTATAATTTTTTTAAAAAGTTAAGTAAAAGTCGTACACATTATACAACTTTTATATATATTTTAATTTTTATCTAAAGTCGTATCAACATGCATGACTTATGTTTTTTTTTTTTTAAATAATTTCCTAAAGCCGTATATAGTCATACAATTTCTACATAAAAAAAATTAACGAAAGTCGTGTTTGGTTTCACGACTTTAGTAAAAAAAATAATTCCTTGTATTTAATTATTTTTATAATTTTAAAATTAGAAACAAAGTGAAGTCGTATATGAAATTACGACTTCATATTAAAATTGTAAAAAAATTAAAAAAATATTAAATTTGAAAGTCGTGAAATCAAGTAAGACTTCTAACAGAAATCGAGTAAGAGTAGGGATTTGCTAACAGTTTGCTAATATACATCCACTTGTTTTTTAGTTGGAGTACCTTAACAAGTTATAACTATGATTATCTTAAAATACACCAATGTTATAGCTTGCTAATATACTCTAATTAAATAATAAGCCAGTATACGTTAGCAAATCCTTTAATAATAATATCTATTATTGAGATTTTGCTTTCCAGATTTTGTCACAGGTAAATGTTACCTGATAGTACCTCAAATTTTTATGATTTCAACATTCAATTCATTCAAACCATTTAAAAAATAACAAGTAGTATATTCAAATTAAGAAATCTCACAATATTTCATATATATAATTGATAATTTAAACAATAATTGTAACACCCTCACTTTTACTTAATTAATTGTTTTATTTATTTATTTATTCTATATTTAATTCTAAAAAATAGGGAAGGAATCTAAAAATTCTAATCCCCACAGTTAAACTTAGAATATCAAAAACTATTTAATCGTGATTTTTAATAATTTCTCCGAACCAAAATCCAGAGAAATTAAGAAATGACGATTTTATTTTTCTTTGTCAATATTAAGGGTTGACATAAAAAAAAAGATTCAATTGATATTAAAGTGTCAATTTGAGTTTAAAATCATGTTATATGTATTAAAATATAATTTTGAAAATTTTCTCGGAATTTTCTGAAATTCCTATACAAAATAACCAAAATACCCCTAGTTGTCAAATAACCAACTCAGTATTAGTTTGACATCCAAAAATGGTGAAAATAATATTTTTAGTACATTTCTAGGTAAAATATGTAATTTTAGAATTTTCATAAAAATTTGAGTATTTATTGAATTAAAATGGTTTAATATGAATTTTCTAAGCTTAAAATATATAATATATAATTCAAAAAAATAAATTTATTTTTAGAAATTATTTTTGATGAAAAATAATACATTTGTTCAGATTTGTATTTAAATTAATTATTTTGATATTAAAAGTTAATTTATTCAAGTTTAGGTGATTTTATCGGTATCGGCTAATTAATTAACAGTCAAAATTTATAGTGAGATTCTTTGGGACAACTGCTATCCCATGTTACAGCTCTAGAGGGGAGGTGATTCACCACCTATATGTAATATTTGTCCCTAATTAAGCTAAAAAGAAAAATAAAATTTGAATTATTACATAATATATGATGTAATCAATATGGACACCTAAGCCTTTTTTTTTCCCTATAAATAGCCATGAACTTGAAGTGAGTTCTCATTCCTCTTCTCAGCCGTAAGTCTCCATAGAGAAGCTCTCTTCCACTAGAAAAAAATTCTTTTACTTTGGTTTTATGCTAAAATTCTACTAGTTTTTTAATAACTAGTAAAAATCCTCTTCCTAGGAGCTCTGCACCAACAACTTCACAAACTTTTTGAGATAATGGGGAGAGTGGGGTTGGTTCTAATTTTCAATTACTTTGCATGATGGTAGGAAAGGTTTTCCCCTAAATCTTTCGATGTTTAAGTTTATTAAGTTTTATAAATATTATAATGTTTAGTATTAAATTCAAGCTTTTACTAAGTTGTTATATTGCTCAATTTTAGATAATTAAAATACACTTATTAAGTAGTTATGCTGCTCAAATTTAGACAACTATTGTATAATTATTAAGTTGTTATACTGCTCAAATTCAAACAACTATAGTAGAATTACTAAGTTGTTATACTGTCCAAATTTAGATAAAATATGTTTAGCTATTACAATAGATAATTAAATTATTATATTGCCAAATTTTAGTAATACTCAATTAGTTTAGTAAAAATAATTGAAGAAATAAACTATAAATCTCATAATATGAAACTAAGCACAAAAGTTATTTTATGAGTTATTTATGAATTTATTTTTAGAAAACTACTGTAGAAATTTCAGTTTAAGTTCTTATCGTTCAAGTAAGGTCTAGACACACTAATAGACCATTTGTAAAAATTTCATAAATTTTAAAGCTTATTTAGTACTTCTAGTTGTGCTCTATAAGTGCCTATGGACACATTTTTCTTAAAAATACTAAATTTCAAAAAATTTTGAAAATTTTCTAAAAATTCATGATAAAATTCTAATTATTTTTCTTAGCTTAACAATTATTTTTATGAAATTTTTTGACCATTCTATGATTTATTTCTTAATTATCAGTCTTTATTTTAATTTGTATGTCCTTATTTTTATTGAATTATAGCTTATGTGCTTTAATTTGAATTATGAATTATGTGAATGATATGTATGGATCAAATCTCTGTAATATAAGGTAGAGACATTAGTAGGAATTGTACTGGTACTCAAATTTTTGAGACTAGAGTGAACCTTTAGAAATTAATAGATCAGTGAGTAATGTAAAGCAAGGGACATGCAGTGGCATGACACCCTGTTAGGGAAGCTACAGTTTGGTACGCTGAGGAATGAAAGGCAAGGACCCATTTGGGGAGGTCTCGGGGGTAGGAATCGAGTGGTGAAAGTCCTAATAGCTAGGGTAGCGCCCGTGAGCTGGGATATTCACCTGACCAAACTCGATAACCCCGACAACTGCTTAGCATTCCAGGATTGGCTTGAGAGTATGCCTCTATAAATGGATATCTTGATTGTTATTTTCCTCAATGATAATGAGGACTGTACCACATGATGATGTTGAGAGAGGTACATGTACTCCTAGTCACTTCCCAAGTTCTGTTGAGAACTATTACTCATTGATGGGAAGTATGGATCCATACCAAGTCAAGGGTAATGTAGTATAACTTAGAATAAACCCTAGGTTCCCTTCATTAATTGTATTTAAATTCCTACCATACATGTGAAAGTGATTTAGAACAAATTATCTCACTCCATTATTTTTATTATGCATGTTCAATCATGATTATTAAAGATGACGATAATGTTTGATGTTGCTGAGGACGAGTCAGAGGATACTCCTCCAGATTTGAAGATGTAGTTTATAATATCTTCTTAAGGGATAGGGTAGATAAATACTGCTCTATATAGGATCTTTTATGTATATATTGGGTTAGGTAGTATATGTCTTTTAATGTACTTTTGTTTTCTCTTTGACTGTTATGTATTACTCAAACCATGATGTACAGTTGGATATATATATATATACATAAGCAGTTTCTATCATTTCACTTCTATTTCTAAATTCTATTTTTCTATTATAAAAAAAATAAAATTTACTTACGTTTTCATCAACTTAAATTAATATGAATTATATTTAAAATTAAAAGAGTGTTACAATAATCACACACACACACATATAGTAAATAGTGTATGTACTAACAGTATAAACAATTATTACACCATTTTCCAATCATATATCGTTATGTTCAATAAGTTTGTTGACTTTTGAAATAACTATCTTAAAAGATATACCAATGATGATTTCTAATTTTTTGACAATGTAAATTTTTTTTAAAATTATAATTTTCATTTTAACTTGTAATTTATATTAAAAGATAAGTTTTAATAAAAAAAATGTCATATAATTTTCATTTTAGCTTGAAATTTTCATTTTGATATCTTTTATTATATAATTTTTGTGACTTATAATATATTTTTTTGAGAACTAATTTTTGTGATTTATATTGAAAGACAAGTTTTATTAAAAATGGGTGTAAAATAGAATGTGATAAGATATTAAGATATCCTTAATAAAGATACACGATAAATTACAATAAGAGCCACACAAAAAAAGTTAGTTTGTAACTTAAAATTAGGGATCTTTGAATTATTTATTTTAATTTTATTTACAAGTTTTATTATTTTTCTTTCAAGGCTATGAAAGCTTACTTGGTACTACCATATTATTTTTCTTTCAAGACCAAGAAAAGACAACAACAAAACATTAACTATTGGCTCACCTGTGTTTAGACACAAGACTGGTTGGTGGTCATAGTAAGCAGCTTGAAAAGTAGATGTTCTCAACTACAAAAACTATTAAAGAAGCAAACGAATCCAGTACCTAATAATCCAATAAGAAGAGCGAATCCCCACTTAAGCATCACATATTGGATTATTTTTAAGGTAAACAAATACATTATATAGGCAGCATAAACTCCAATTTAAAGTCAACATGTTATATTTATTCTCAGATTCTGAATTTGTCATTCAAGTAGCATGTTTTTGAGGCAGCTGAACAGTGAAGTATATATATTTCAAGAGCTTCGTAATCAAACTACGTAAAATTTAATTAATTAGAGGGAATGTCAAAACAGTAAAAAAAAAAGTGAAATAAACAACACTCACTGAGGTCTAACATTTGCATTGTTAGAAAGATAAATAACAATTGGATAAAGTTCTAGTGGGGAAGTACAGCAAAAGCTAAATCCAAAGGAGCAAATTGGAATAACACAACACCATGTATGTGCTGAGAGTCTAAATTGTGAAAAAAAAAAAAAGATAAGTTATTTATTTTGTAAGGACCTAAGTAATCCCTAGAGTAGTTTCAAAAAAGTAGTCAATTCATTGGCACATGGCGATTAGGCATTGAAGATTGAATAAACAAATAATATTTAATAATTTATGCCCGTTATGAAATAAATGATTTAATCTAGATAATAATAATAATAACACAACCATAAGCTTTTCTCATAATTACTCAATTTCAATCGTAGGAACACCATAATAAATATATACGCTCTTTTTGGCTTTTGTAAAAAGTTCAAAGCAACCATAATACTAATTAATTATTAGGTTAATAGTGGAAGGAGAGAGAATAAATTCTTATTGAATGAAAAAGTGAATTATGATTACATTGAACTGATATATATATATATATATATATATATATCAGCAGTTCCGCTAAAGCTACTATAGTAATAGAATTGACAGCTAATTGAAAAACAATTATAACAAATTCATAAACGGCCGAACTCACTAACTATGAAATTAATTGAGAATGGCATATTTCTATTTGGCCATTTTTAGTGCCATACGTTCGTAATTTTCTACTCTGGGAATTGTATATGGAAAAGGTTTAATTTGACTAGGATTGTCCTTAGAGAATAGTGGGAAGGTTTTGAATAGTCATTCTTCAGCGCATTGTCATTGTCCAGAAATTGAAGATTAATTAGTGGAATTTTAGGAGAATGAATACTCAAATTTGTCTACCCTTTTATCTTATTTCCTTTAATTATTTTAGTCTTTTTTTATTTTATTCCTTTAAATATTCAAAACTAGATTTTACATTTGGTCAATTTAATTCATTTTGTTATTCATATTGGACTGGTACAAGCCCAAAGAGGTAACTTTCTGTTTGTTTTCTGAAACATTAATAACAAGATATAATCATATTGGGCTGGCAAGAGCCCAAAGAGTTGGCATTTTGTTTGTTTTCTGAAAGGGCTTTGCTATTTCCACCCCCACCACATTGGCGCCGCGTTCTCACCACCCCACCCCGCCATTGTTGTCGTTCTCGTCATTCTCATCAAAATTAGCTCACCTTCACGATATTCGCGACGCCATCATATTGCAGTGAGTTGGTACTTTTTTTTTACTTTTTGATTCAACGGAATCGTGATTCTGTTGTATGTTGATACACAACGAAATCGTATCTTGCCAAGATACATAACGGAACCACGATTTCGTTATGCATCTTGGTCAGATACAATCCGTTATACATTTTTTATTTTTTGAATTTTTTATTTTTTTAATTATTTACTTGATTTAAATTCTTTATTTTAAATTATTTTTTCTTTTAAATTATTTATGTAATTTGTAATTTATTCATTGTCTTTTAATAGTGTATTTATTTTTACTCTTATAATTTTTTTTGTCCTTTAATTATTTTTTTTCTTTAACTAATATTTTTTTAGAATACTTTTAATATTGTATTTATTTATACTCTTAGAATATATTTTTTCTTTTAATAAATTTTTTAGTCCTTTAATTATTTTTTGTCTTTTAACTAATACTTTTTTAGAATACTTTTAATAATGCATTTATTTTTACTCTTAGATTTTTTTTTCTTTTAATAATATTTTTTTGTCTTGTAATTATTTAGTAATTGTTTACTAACTATTAAATGGTTATTACTGTTTCAAGTTCATTATGCCACGCATGAGGTTTAGTATCTCTTGTCCTGGATGAGGCCCTTTGCCAGATGATGCACCAGGAACATCTAAGTGTCGACCATCGACTACTTCTGCACGGCAGGCTAGACAGGCTGCAGTAGCTAGGGAGCAGCATAGACAGCAATAGCAGTAACAACATAAGGAAGAGGTGCATGATGATGTACTTAAGCCAGAGCCTAAGGTACGGGAGGCAAAGGCAGAGGTGCCTCAAGTTGATTTGGCTCATCTCATTGTTGGACCTCCATTTATAGGAGGCCCTATAGGCTTGTCAATGATTAGGTCCTATAAAAAGCACATTGTAAGAAAATTTTGGCTTGGGTAGCCCTGCCTTGAGATCAAGCTAATCAACCACAAGGGTAAGGTATTGTCAATGCTCACACACTTGTAGGTGGCAAAACTCGTGCAAAGTTTGGGTCTTGCCCCATTTGTAGAGGCACGGTATGTTGTTACCAACAAGGTCATCGTATGTGCCTTTGTTACCAACTCCTTCCACCTTCCAGTAAGGGAAATGACCTCCACCCCAAATAATGTGTCATGTCTCCTGCACTTGCCCATTACAGGAAAGGTTTGTGAGCACACCAATTACACTCGCAATGACTCCATCGTGTTACTGATGAGCGAGCTTGGCGTTACGCATGTTGACACACACAATGCGACGACAAAAGGAGCTCGAGTGATGTTTTCCTGGCTGAGGGAGACATACGGTGTATGCATCACAACTAGGGAGACGACATTCGCTACAAAAGCATATTTGCTACATTTTATTGACTGCACGATATTCGCTTACAAGAGATCTATGCATGTTCAAGTCTGCTATCTAGACCTTTTCCAAGATCTATAAGCCTGCGCAGGATATTCTTGAGGTTCAGTTGCACTGGCGTACCTCTACGACTAGCTTAGCGTTGGCATCCTCCGATCTGCGGCACAATTTGGAGGATACATGAGTCTTTTAATGGTACAATTTTGTAATTTAGGTTTATATTTGTTTTTTTAGTTTATTTTGCTTATGTAATTTAATTTATTAATTGTCAATTACAGGCGTGGATCTACCAGCACTTCCCCACCACTATGGATAAAGCGTCGACCATCCATTACTCAAAGCAGCAACCTCACCTCTGTCAATGGAAGGCCACGAGGGACACGATTCTTGCATTGAGAACTAGGCAAGTGCTAGACCAATTACAGATGGACGATGTTGTTTGGGTGCCATATGATGCACACAGGGTCGCCCGACCATTACAAGCGATCTTACTCTACTCAAGCTTCATCCTATGCAGTACCTATATGCACGTCTATCTACCGAAGAGGGTCTTGAGGCAATTTGGCTATATTCAGGGGATCCTTCACCTTTTGCCTATTGAGTACCCATCGTTTACCAACAACTAGTTTGATGACTGGGAGGGTTGGGAGGCACACATGATGGACAGAGGAGCGGCTGTGCCGCATGAGGCTCCATGGACTTGCACAGATGGCTACCTTGAGTGGTTCCATCAAGTTTCTCATCCATATTTGATACCTTCGGTGGCGAGAGATCCTCCACGACACTCTCTACGACTTCCTGTGCTGGAACAGCTTAGGCATGACCAGTCTGTGACAAAGTCTTCGTCTAGCGACCCATTCATGTGAGGTAAGTATCCATATCTTTATAATGCGTTTTTACAATGCCAATGACACATTTTTTTAATAAAGTTTTCATTTTTTTTAGGCACAATGGGAGAGAGTTATTGCTGCTAAGGGTGGTACCTAAGGGCACGAAGGGTGCTAGGATGCTTCGGGAGGCATTGGCCATTGCTCAGTCAAGCATGGCCTCTAGGTGCACCTATTAGAGGAGGAGGTGGAGGAAAACGGCCACCTCTGATGATTGACTTTTTATTTTTTTATTTTTTACTGTTAGATATTTTTTTAGTATTTTATACATTATGTACAGACTTAACTGTATATATTTTTGGATTTTATAGATATTTTGAATTTTACATATGTTACACTTATTACATTGTTGGTATCACTATTACATTGTTACAATTATAGCATGCGATACAAATAAAAACAAACAAACAAAACATAAACAAGATTATTCGATTAAAGAAAAACACTTCTACATAAATTCGATACAAATACATATAACAGTAAACAAGGTACATCGTCTTGGTTCACTCAAACTAACAATTGCTTGGTAGTTGGAGATAGTTAGCGCCTCAGGTTCATGCAAGCATGCAATGATCTCTTCGACGGTTCGTGGTCAATGCAAATAGGCAAGAATCTCTTTAGGAGATTTTCCTAACGTAGTGTACAACTCAATTGGGGCTTAAGCCTAAAAAATTGGGCAAAGATGGACAACATCATTGCCACATCCTTGTCTTGTTTAATGTCCATAGACCCGTAATGAACACAACCATCCCTTAAAGATATAGGTTGAAGGTAATGAAGATCAAGTATTTTTCTGCTACTTCCGATCGCATCTTGAATTTTTTTTTTCTTCAAAATAGTAACCATCATGTCTTCAGTAACATAAGAAAAGCAGGACCATGAGGACATTGAAATAAGACTCCTTTAGATGTTGTTGTCATCTGACCATTGTAATACACCACAACAAGAAATCTGTCCATCTTCAAAGGAGAAGAAATAATATGGAATGAAGATGGCTATCAAGAAAGGCAATGGTAAGTGCTTAAAAGTATACATTTCTTTTGTACTAGTGTCGATACTGTTCATACGTCAAAGAATCATTAAAGGCTTTGTCCTGTGTATTAGAAAAAGAGATAGTCAAGATTGCACCGACTAAATCAAGGGCATAGATCGCACCAATTCAAGTGTGTGTCTTGTTCACGCATCAAAAAATCATTCAAAGAAATGTCCTATGCGTTAGAAAAAGAAACAATTCAAATTGTACCAACTAAATCAAGGGTTTGGATTGCACTGATTCAAACGCATTCCTTGTTCATACGTCAAACAATCATTAAAAGCGATATCCTTTGCGTCACAAAAGGAAACGGTCAAGATTGCACACAATAAATCAAAGGTCTAGATCGCACCGATTCAAACGTGTGTCCAGCACACACGACAATGAACCATTAAAAAGTATCCCTAAAATAAATAAATATAATAAATATAAACAATTAATTTTCAAATACATAACGAAAACACGTTTTCATTATGTATTTTGAATACATACATAACAAAAACACATTTTCGTTATGTATCAAACTCAAATACATAATGAAAACGCATTTCCGTTGTACAAAATCACAATAGAAATATGTTTCCGTTAGAGAATATTTTTAGAATAAAAAAAATACAAACAAAAGTTAGGGTAAAAATAACAAAAACTAGAATAGGAATAGTAGAGGCCTTCTGAAACAATAATAACAAGATAAAAAAAAAGGGAAAAAAAAAGAGGCATGCTCTACTATTCTAAATGTAGCAACGAATGCTCTTTCGCACTGTCTTTCACTTTTGCCATTCTCAGTCCAGGCACCTTAACCTTACGAGCACCATCCCTAAAGCCACCTAACCACCTGACCTTGCCCTGCAACCTTGTCTTTTGTCCCTACAAGAAGACAATTAAAATCAACATTCAAGAGAGGATGGATGAGAATATAAATTGAGGAGAGTATAGTGAGAAAGAGGCCAAGGTTCTGATGTTAGGGACTCTGAATTGGAGACTCTAATAACATCTACCATCAATCTTTCTTCCTTTAGTGCTCCTATTCTGCACATAGAAGGAGGGTCTGGGAAATTGAATCGAGACTTGAAGACAAGTTGAAGGGAAAGCACTAGTAGGTAAACTTCACCTTGCTTTAGCTTTGGCATGTCTGTAAACATTGTGATGTAAACTCTTCATGCTACTTGTCTTTTTAGCCTTGCCTCTGTTTTCTCTGTGTCCTGACCATGAAAAAGAAAAGAAAAAGATAAACAAGAGTCAGTTTAAATCAAAATCAAGATGAATAATAACACATGCAATTTCTGAATATGTATTGTGTGCTATGCTCTATTCTCAAGTTAATATGCACTCATGATGAGGTAAAAATAAAAGAAAATTTCACTCCCCAAATTATGCCACATTCCTTACACCAAGACCAGTGAAACAATCATAGAACCAAACACTTGAGCCACCACAAATTATCAAACCAGCCACCAAATCAAGCCCCCACAACACAAAATGCCAGAACCACAAGTACCATAACCTCATGAACAGTAAGTATAACGACCTCGTGAACTACAAGGACCGCAACTCCATGAACCCAAGCCACGCAACACTTGCCTCCGCGAACCACAAATCATTACTATTTCCCTCACCGAACCGCAATAACCCGAGTTGAAATTCGTCACCCTCTTCCTAAACCCAATCTCACACACACTTCGTTGTTGACGCGTCAAAATCGCCACACGAAACCCAAGTCGAAGCCCACTGCAAAGTCGTGAACCACCTTCTCCCTAAACCGCCACGTCGCCTCCGCAAGCCTCACCGTGAAACCTAAATCGCGCCACCTGTCGAACCAAACTCTCCCAGACCGTGTTCTACCCTTCCATGGACCACCATCGCCCTCAACGGTTGTGAGGCTGGTGGCCGCCATGAATTCATCCCTGGCGCACTCTCTGTGTCTCTCTCATTGCTTGTACACGTTATTGCTCTCTTTCCTATTTTGATGGCTAGTTCAATTTAAGGTCACTTTGTGTTTTGTCAGCTTCTGTTGGGTATAAGTAGAGCTTTCAAATTAGGTGGGCCGCCCTAGCCATTACTCTTTAGTGGGTCGGCTCAACTTGGCCCAATTTGTGTTTGGGCTCTTTTTTTTTTGCCCAACCCAACCCTAAGCGGGCCACCAGGGCAATTTGGCATGAATTTTTTTGGACCTATTAACATTATTATCTATTTTAATTATTATTTTTTATGCCAAAAATTAAATTATTTAAATCATATTAAATATTTAAAATTAAATTCTACATACTTTCTAACATAAACGAACATTTTTATTCATATATAATTGACTTACTTACTAAATAATTTCATTAAAAATATATCTTTAAGTGAATTTTATTTACAAAATGAAATACACATATTAGCCTCTCTCTTTTTACAGACGTATGTGACTCTTTTTATTTTTTATTTTTTTAAGTATATTAATATTTTTATTATATATATATATAGCGAGCCAACCCGTGGCTCGCCGGGCCAGTCCGGCCTTGGCCTAGTTGGCCTACTGAGCCAAACGGAACGAGCCAAAATGCCTCAATTTCTTTTGGGTTATCTTTTTGAGCCCAACTTAACTCTTTTTGCAGGCTAAGTGGGTCGGCCCATCGAGCTGGGCCCAATTTGACAAGTCTAGGTCTAAGGAAGTCTAGATGTTTTGGCTTTGGGCCTAATTTGGTTTTGTACTTGTGGGTTATTGTAACATGACCAGATTTCACTTGGTTTGGGATTAGGCCAAATAATTTAGTCTTTTGTTTTAAGATTTAAAACCTTCATTTCCTTTAGAGTTAATTTTAGAATAATATATAGAACATCGGTAATCCTCCCTATATTAAATGAGAATAGTTATTTTAAACGAGAGTGTTTTTAGTTACTATTTTTCAACGAAAGCGTTTTTAGCTGTTATTTTTTAATAAAAACGTTTTTAGAAATTCTTTAACCTCTTATCTCTTTCAATATTTTTAGTTCTAAATTGAATTTCAATATTTTTTAAAATAAATTATCAATAATTAAAAATTAGCATTGTATATTGTATTACAATAATTATTTATTATAAATTTAAAATATAATCTATATGTTCAAAAATATTTATTTATTATAAATTTATAATATAATTTATATATTCAAAAGTATTTATTTATTATAAATTTAAATTATATAAAATAAATATTTATCTTGTACAATACATAGGTTAAAATACTAGTAAAAAATAAAAATAAAAATAAAAGGTTCAATAAAAAAATAAATAACGCGCATAACCTGTGTGCTTATTTCCGTCTTTTTATTTGTAATATATTAGTTTAGCTTTTAAATGGTGTGTTTTGGGGTTTGAATCTTAAATCAAAAAAATGTATATATATATTTTGCTAAAATAAAATGTTTATTCGGATTCAGCATTTTTATTCACTTATTTAATTATTTAGGCACAATCAAATAATTTCTTGAGCCACTATTTTATTAAACCTCTCAAATTATTTATTTAATTAATGTAATTTATTACTACATTAAAATTACGTATTTAATAATAAAGGTTTAGTAATAACCATTTTGGATGCACTTTCTGTTTGGGTATTACAAAAGCCTTAAAAGATATAATGATAACTATTTTGGATACATTTCCTGTTTTGTTATCGTAAAAGTCTTTTAAAATATAATATAAAAAGTTTAAAACAAACATTTAAATAAAATTTAATTTAATAGCAAAGGTTTAGTAATAATCATTTTAGATGCACTTCTTGTTTAGATATTACAAAAGCCTTAAAATGTGTATTGATAATCATTTTGGATGAATTTCCTATTTGGTTATCGTGAAGCCTTTTAAAAACAAAAAAAAAATAATAAAGAACATCAACACACAAACTTTTTCTATCCAAAGAACTACGTGAGTTTGATTCTCCATAGCACCAGAAGATACGTAGAAGCAAGGGACCACTACTGTTGATCTCAAAAACATTAAATTTAATCATCTCTACTAATCATCTTTTCTAAAAATAAAATAAAATAATAAAATATGTTTAAATAATAAAATTAGTGTGATAGATAAATAAATAAGTAAACAAACAAACAAATGTCTAATTTTTTTTATTTTAATGGGGTAAAATAAATAATTTCAAAGTTATATTAATTGTACACATTTAATTAGGGATATTTGTCTTTATGACGGATATTGTAGGGTGCTAATAACTTCCCTACACGTAATTGATTCCCGAATTCAAAATCTGGTTTCAAAGAACATTTCTTTTAAAAAGGGTTTTTCTAATGTTTTCCCTAAAATAAATTTTGATGGTCTGTTTTTAAACTTATTTTTTGTCATCCCATTGTGATCTCGGTTGCGGCAAGAAGCACCACATAACACATCTTTTTTGCATGCTATTAATTATCAGTAAAATTTAGGTATGTTAGTACTATCTTTTTTTGCATGTTCAAAAAAATAAGAAAAAAGTAGGATAAAGTATGGTTGGAAACTTGGAATCTCTGAAAATAATTGAAGAGGTTTTTGCGTGAGCATTTGATGAGAGTTTATCAGAGTAAGAAAGCAAAACCAGAAGTCATGTGTTTGCATTTGCAGGGGAATGAGCTGGCCCAGCTGGGGCTAAAATGTCCTTTGGTACTATGCAATCATCTGGACAATAGCCACCACATACCACCCTTTAAGACACATTTCTATAAAAGTTTTTCTGTCCCTTAAATTTTTAGCCTTGCGTGTCTATCTTGTGTAATCACCAGATAATAAATCACCTTTGTTATTAATTGGAATTTGGAAATAGTTTTTAGAGAGAGAAAATTTTGATATGCCACACAGTTTGACGGCATTTAGAGTCAATTTTTATCCCCTCAGATGAGGTGAAAATTTTAAGAGCAAATCAAATTTGAAAACTTTTTACACCAACTTTAGATAATACCATAATATCATTAGATATATAAAGAATTCACAAAATATAAGTCTCCCACATATGTCGTTTTTATAAGACAATTTTTTGTAGGAGGACAACTATTACAAGGAAATAATGAGTCCTAGTAACCACCCCCCCCCCCCCCCCAAAAAAAGCTCAGAAACCTAAAAATAAATTATAGTAGTATTGTTTTATTTTTAATTTAAGATAAATTAAATTTATAAAAACACTATTCAAATAAAGAGTAAATAAATTATTATTATTTCACTTTATATATTTTTAATTTAAGAGGATTCATAGCTGATAGAGTTACTAGTGGAGTCAACTTTAATTTTGTGTGGAGTGATAAAAGGCCTCTTGCTTGAAGAATGTTGCAAAGTAGACGCGTGTATGTTATTCGCTCTCTTGGCAGGTGAGGAGACATTATAGAATACGTTGTAGTAGAAGGCAAATAAAGGAATAAGGATCTTCTCACGGTTATTAATACATTCAAAGTATGATCGCAATAGATGGCCTCCTTTCTTTATTTCTTCCTTTACAATTAATCTTTATCATCATGGCAGCTATTGTTGCATGGACGACGACACTTCCACCGAAACAGTCTGTAGATTTGAACCTCGAAATATATTTGAGCTTTGATGCAAGGTTTGACACATCTAGCTTAATTTAAAACATCAACATACATACGGTTGCTTCAATTTTCTTAAACTGTTAAATTGAGCTGATGGCATCCAACATTTTTTAAATTAAGGCTACTCATTAAATATTTTTTTATTCGGTAATATCATACTTGTACATGAGTGCTTTAAAGATTATATAACATATACAACTCGTAATTTTAAGAACTGGTTTTGAAAGACCACTATATATCTCAAAATCAATTGAAATCACTTTTCATGAGTGTGTTAAGAATCACATTAAATTTATAAAATGAAGCCGAACGTTTTTCTTATTATTCTTAGGCGTATTTAGAATTTCAAATGTGATTTTAGCCACAAAAAAAAATTAAAAAATCTAAACCAGTGGTCGCGACCCCAGTGAATTACCTTTCGGTAGAACTACAAAAGTAAAATACCTTCAGTTGAATAGTTTATTCTAAAATTTTTAGTTTTAAGAATATACAGACACAAAATAAGTCAATTAATTCTGATGTGTTTATTTCGTCGGAAGAATTGCTTTCCTGGCACCACTATCTAGCCACCAAGAATGAGAAGCACAAAGTTACATTTGGATATATCAGAGAAATGGAATAATATCTCACAGTTTAAATATAATTAAAAGAATAGAAACTGACATATTTTAATGTGAAATATTCTCAACTAATAAGAAAAATATCACAAACAAGACTGAAATATTTTCTACTAAGTGGAAGAGGAAAATAATTACAACCTTTTTTTAAATACAAGAAAAAAGAATTTATACTCTCTTACATACGAAAATACAACTCTATAAAATTGAAAAAACACTTAGAGAATACTTGTATGTTTTTTCTTCCTTGACTGGGATGATGAAACCGATGAATAAGATTGCTAGCTATTTATTAAAACTCCTACTGCTTGTAAGCACCACCAAAAATACCTCATATATAATATTTAATGGGTATGGGTGTAGGTATGAGTATTATAATATCCACCCCGCCCTATACCTGCACACACACACACATATTAAAATATCTCATATATAATATATTGAAAAGATAAATTCTAGTGATTATCATAATATTAAATATCTTAATTCATTTTAATAAAAAA
Source organism: Spatholobus suberectus (assembly GCA_004329165.1). Lineage (NCBI taxonomy): Eukaryota > Viridiplantae > Streptophyta > Magnoliopsida > Fabales > Fabaceae > Spatholobus > Spatholobus suberectus. The sequence continues at coordinate 19,485,484 of CM014735.1, forward strand.
AGATATTGCAAGTAGTGAAGTACAAACAAAAATAAGAATTTAATTTATATGTATTGTTAGTATAAACATTTTTAGGCATATATCTAATAGGAATTCACCATATCACTACATTGATAAATAAGATGATGTGATAAAATAATCAAATTTTATTAGACATATGTGTAAAAAAGTTTTGCACTAACATTATATATAAATTAAATTCTAAAAATAATTCATACTCCACTAAAACTATTAAATTATATCAAAAGATCATTTTTTTTTTCAAATACATGCATTGCTTCTAAAATATTATTGACAATATTTATAATTATGGTTGTTTTTGAACGTAGTTTTTTTTAATTTAAAATTATGAAAATTTTATTTGATATTATGTTAAAGGATAAATTGAATGCATTTGTCTTTTATATCTTGATAGTGAAATGTTAAAAATGCTTAATTATAAAACTTTGATCAATAATTTCGTAGTTGATAGAAAGATAAAATGAGAATTGACAAATTATATTAAATTAATTTTGAATATAAATTTTGTCTAAGGCCTCAGAAATTTTTACCAACACTTAAGTAAAGTATGGGTAGCGAGTGTGGGTACGGCAATATAAGTACCCAGCGGGTATGGGGATAGAGATAAAAGTTGCTATCCATGCAGGTATGGGGTTGAATACAGGTATTTTTTTCAAACGTAGGTATGGGGACGAGTACTATAGTACCCTACCCTAACCCTACCCATCGTCATCCCTAATAGCGGTGGGCTAAGCTTACAGAGCTTAATTTAATTGACACAGGAAGCAAATGAAGTGGTGAAGTGTAGAAGAAATGGAAAGTGGTGAGGGGGTGAAGTGAAGTGAAGAGATGGTGAGGAGGTGGTGTTGCATGATGTTGACGAAGAAATGGAGGAGGGGTGGTGTGAATAAGGGTTAAAGAGTCGAGAAATTAAAAGGTGAGGGTAAAATGGTATTTTGTTACATTTTTTTAGAAGTAAGGGGTGAAAAGAATAAAAAAAAAAAAAAGGTGAGAATAGCAGTCTCCATTTGTAGATTATAGCTTTTATTGACCTCGATGCAGTAAACAAACAATATGCTTGTGACACATGATATGTTTGGTTTAAGAAGAAAAGTGAACGGAAAAAAGAAAAAGAAAAGAAAAAAAAGTAGAAAATGAAATGATATTTTAATTGTTTGATAAGAAAGAAAATGAAAGGAAAAAAAGTGAAATCTTTTTTGTTTTTTGGTTATATATAAAATGGAAGAAAAGAAAATGAACCTATATGCAAAATGACATAAATACGCTAAATAATAAATGAGGTATAACAATTAATTTTTAAGTAAAAAATATATTTTAAAAACCACCGTTTTATAGATTGGAGTTTCTTTTTTATGTTTTTCTCTTATAATATAAAGAAAAATTGAAACAAGGTTGCAGCAAATAAAACGTATGGGTTGCAACTTATTTAAACCTAAAAAATATGACCACTGACAATTATAATAGATTTTAACTGTGGGATCCATTAAAAGTTTTCTTTCCTTCAATTTAACAGACGTTCCACAATCCATCATACGTGGATAAGAATCAGTTATCATTTTTGATTGGTCCTAGATTTGTAATTGTATGTTTCGAGCTCCTGAGAAGTGTAATTTTCTTGTCTGGCTAGCCTGCCATAATACGGTGCCGACAAGAGCTCTTCTGAACAAATGGGCTTGAGAAGCTCTTTATTTATTTAGAAATGGAAACCAACCGCAAATGATTAGGGAGAGTCGTGTTATGTCAGAAAAGACAATTATTGACCTCGAAGTAGTAAACCACCAATATTCTTGTGACACGTAACTAAAATCTATGAGAATATCAGAATATTACTACTTCACTACCCATCAAATGTGAGGGCTAACGACCCGTGGCGGAGGCAATGGGATGGCCCACCAAGGACATGGCAAGTTGATTGATTAAATTGGCCATTTTTATAAATTATTTATAGATTTATGACTGGTTTAAAATATATTATTAAAATAGAGTGGTCAATATTAAAAAATATTAATTAAACTAATTTTTTAGTATTATGGCAGCTTTATTATTATTATTATTTTTATTTTAATTCGGAAAATGCCAAGCAACTATCACATAAGATATCTCAGTAAAAATAGTATTTTCAAAAAACACTATTACCACTAAGATATCTCACATGGCAGCTAATTGGCACACAATTGATAGTTTTGGTGACACTTGTGGAATATGCTAGTATTACTAGCATTTTTATTTTTTTTATAAAGTGGACAAAAGCTTCACAAAATCTTTACAAAAATCAAACTCCGAATACAAATATTATTTATTGTAACTAATATTTTTGATAAATATTTTTTTTTATAAATTGGAATATAGTTATGAATTAATTTAAATATGTGAGTGAAGTATCAATAAATGAAGGTAGTATTAGAAAAAAGATAATATTTTTAATTTCATAAAATATTTAATATTTTGAGATAAATTAAAATATTAAAAAAGAATATAATATATTATTTAAAATTATATATATAAGAATATTTTTATTATATTAAATATTTTTAATTACTTAAAACTATAAATATTAGCTAAATTTAATTTATTATTAACTATAAATATTCGTAGTGGATCCAACACAGTGACGATAACGTAATCTTCTGGGGATAATACTCTTCTTATATTATATTATTTTTTAATATTTTAATTTATCTCAAAATATTAAATATTTTATGAAATTAAAAATATTGTCTTTTTTCTAATACTACCATCATTTATTGATATTTCACCCACATATTTAAATTAATTCATAACTACATCCCAATTTATAAAAAAATATTTATCAAAATATTAGTTACAATAAATAATTTTTGTATTCACGGAGTTTACTTTTGTAAAGATTTCGTGAAGCTTTTGTCCGTTTTATATATATAAAAAAAGTGAAAACGCTAGTAGTACTAGCATATTGAGTAAATTACACTTGGACCCCCGTATTTTTTTCGGATTTCACCCGATACCCCTATTTTTTTTTTTGCATTGCTTTGGCCCCCTTAATGAAATAGTGTTAACTAACAGTTTTAATATTATATTGAATGAAAAACTGTCCTTTTACCCCATGTGACATCCCTTACCCCAAAGCTAATTAATAAATAAATATTACGAAAATATAACATACTTTTCATTTGTGAAATAAAACAATAATTTATAATCTCTTTCTTCACACGGTAAAGGGCATCACATATACAACTCATGTTTACTAAAATTTCATAAGATACTATTTTACTAATTAACCAAAAGATGGTGACCCACAATTGGCTATACAAGTATTTGCAAAATAAACCAATTTAAGAAGTAAAAGTCGAAAGTTCAAAAGCTAAAATAATAAATAACTAAGACCCCGATGTCACATTACTATCAGAGCTGACAAAACCCAAAAATGCTTTGAAATAAACTGTAATGAGGCCAATGCCTTTACTCTAAGACTCCTCCTCAAGGTCCTGCTAGACGTCACCTGTGTATCACAGACACAGACAGAAAACACCAGAAAACAAGGGAGTGAGATACATCTCACATCATGCTCAAAGTATGACAATGGAGACAGGTAGAATACACATCACATACATAATTAGATAACATTAATTTGCAAAAAATCAAAATACACAAACATATGTAATGCAATACCTAGCTTTTATTTCTTATGCACATGTGGTACCATCTTAAACTTGTCGGAAAGTAGACTAAGAGTAAATGCACGGCCATAAGAAGCGTCATCAGTATCGATGCCTTCGGCTCTCGCACCCTCAACTAGTATGATATCTCCTGGCGACTAGTCAGGGTTACCCAGTTTTGCCAATACGCCCCGACTCCATGGGATCAGCATGGACTATTGGAGTTTTCCCAATCGGATAACCCCCAAGGCTAGGGTGAGACAACCCATCACGGCCTCCACCAGCCAGATTCCTACATACTTTCCTCATCACATAACTCAAATGTTATGATGTATGGTCATATATAATGCTTACAACTTTTTATAGACTTTTATCATGAAACATAGGCACAATTTCATATCACACTAAGTTTTTTCAAGGTAAATAACAATCATACATTATAAACTCCACAAGGCATAAAAGAAATAAATAACAATGAGTTAAAAACTGAAAAATAGAGTTAATAGGCACAAGAACGAAATAGCCAAGGTCATATTCACTCGTTATGCCAACAGCGAATCCGTCTGGTGGGTTATATATCCCACCCGACGGGTCTGTGTCGGAACCAACTCGCTAGCGGGTTGTGCACCTCGCCCAGCGGGTCTGCGTCAGGACCCAACCTGCCTAGCAGATTGTGCTTCCTACCCGACGCCAATGCGGAGTCTAGTTTTCAACAAAAGGTCACCCAGCGGCTATCTAACCCTGCTGAGCGGATCCAAGATACAAATTTAAAAAGACAATCCATGATAATTCATATAAATTAAACATAAAATTTTCATAAAGCATATCAATAATTTGGGGAAAATCACATTCCCCTTTGCATGCACACAACCATATAATTCACAAACAATTGCGGTCTAGGGCCAACCTCTCTATCCATGACCAAAGTAATACCCATGAGCGAGATAACTCACTCCCCCTTACCTTGAAGGAGGCGATCTTCGGCAAGAGGATGCAAACGGTGCAGCAATGTCTTCCTAAGGTTCCTCACTTCTTGACTGCAAAAGCTCTGACGACATGGTATCTCGAAGGAGGCAGAAGAGAGAGAATGAGGAAAAGGATTAAGTTTTCAAAAAACCTAAGAGATACTTAAAGCTAATTTTGGGCTCATAAAACTAAGTCCAACACAAGAGCTTTAAAACTTTTAAAAACATTCTAATTATAAAACCTTATTTTAAAAGCTCAATATTTCTTTTTCCCAAAATACCATTTTATTAAAAACAAGGCAAACAAATAATAATAATAGTAATAATAATAATAATAATAATAATTAAAGGAAAACATTGGGGTGTTACACCTCACCCCTATCACTTAATGAGTTAGACTAACAAAATTGTCATACGCACACACCACCTCCTCTGCCGTGTCAAAGGTCTCGAGCCAATGGCAGCACTGGCCAATCTGGTCGCATATCTCAGCCACCACCTCCCTCACGACCTCTACCTCACTCCTCTGTAGCTTTTGTTCACCGACTCACCACTTGTCTTCTTTGGTGTCTTTGAAACATGCGACGTCATTCTATGGTGGGTGGATCTGAAAAGGACACATTCTCTAACCACTGTTGTTATTCCTTTTAACGTCATTTTGTAATGTAGCTTTTGGGATAGATCCAACGATTTGATGACGCCATTTTGGGTTTTGGAAGAAAAATGTTAGTGGTAGTGGTGAATGACAAAATTAGCTCGTCGATGTGGGAGAAAGGAAGAAGAAGCAGGAGAAAAGAAAAGGAATGGGGAAAAGGAAAAAGGGTGGCACCACCACTGAAAATCGTCTCTAGCGGTGGCATAGCAGCAAGTGCTTGTGCATAAACAATTTCTATGTGTGTGTGGTGGAAGGGAAAGTAGCCAAAGTCGAGGAATTAAGGATGGGGGATAGTGCAGTATGGAAGCTGATTTGGAGCTCTAAGGCTTTGCGAAAATGTTAGAATTTCATTTAGAGAGCTTGCTCTAGTATTCTTCTAGTACAAAAAATTTGAATGAGAGGCATATATATGTTGATCCAATTTGTCTAATTTGTGGCTTGCAGAAGGAGTTAACATTGCACATATTGATTTCATGCTAGCAAGCCACACAGGTTTGGTTTGCATCTTCATTAGGTTTGGTGGAGTAGGAACCAAGGGTTTTCAACTCAAAGAGGATGAATTTATCACAAATCTTGGTAAAGGCTAACTTATTGACTGGCCTAGCAAAAGCCAACGAAGGAAATGAAAAGGTTGGCACAATTTCAAACGAAGTCAAGTGGCATGCTCCGCAAGCTGGATTCATCAAAGCAAATGTGGATGCACAAGGGTACTTTTGACATAAAATTTCATTAAAAAGCATGTGTCATGCACATGATCCATTGGGTTTAATGGATTTGACGTCGTTAAGCACTCAGGGAGTTTTGGTGTAACAAATCCCGAACAATTAAGGGGTTTTCTGTAGGTATCGAAAAAGTAGAGATATCGAATGCAATATGCAAAAAATACAAGGGGGATGAGTATAATTTACTTTAGCATATTCCATATATGTCACCAAAACTGCCAACTAGGTGCTAAGTGACTATTGAAAATGCTATTGCCACCGGGCTATCCCACGTGGTAGCCACTTGGCATTTTCAGAGTTAAATTAAAAAAAAATAAAAATTGACGTGACATTAAAAACTTTAGTTTGACTAGCGTTGACCACTCCACTTTAGTAATATGTTTCAAAATAGTCCTAAATCAGTAAATAGTTTATAAAAGTAACCTAATTTTGTCAATAAATCAGCCATGGTCACCTCCAAATTTTTAAAACTTTTGTAATACTATGCATAAAACTATCTTATACCTTTTCTTATTTCTTAACTTCGGTTTTATATTTACATTTAACTTCTCATTCACACTTCCCATAACTAATAGAAAAAAAGGAAAGACTTTTGTAATTTTGCATTTGTTCATTGCCTCTACTATTTTGTGTGTTCCTCATTGCTTGTTTTCTTTACTATGTGTTATTGTTGTGAGACTGTTAGTTTCCTTTATTATGCCATTTTTTCATCCTGCATGTTTTTATTTTTTATTTTTGTCTAGTTATTAGCTTATTGGCATGTTTTTCTCCTTAATGGTAGTTTCAAATATTGGTAGACATCCCATTTCCCCCCATTTTTACTTTTTTTTTTTTGGATAGCTCCCCCATTTTTACTTATTAACTTATTAGTTGTTAACTTTATTTCATATTAGTTTTTACTTATTAACTTTATTTCATATATTAGACATTTACTAATAGTTACAGGATTAGGCATCCCACTCAAAATCCTACATGCCATGAATAATAAAATATTTAAAATAATTCAACGCCTTTTTAACGTTATTGACATTGTGTAAATCCATTAAAACATCTCCTTCCCGATTTTTACTAATAGAAAAAATTAATTTTGAACACATAAAACAAGTGGTTTCGTTTGGTAATATTTTTTAGATTTATACTTTCTATATATGTTAATGATACATTTATGCTTAGTTAACTTATCCAAGTATTTATCATGAAAAAGATATATATGCTGATGTTGTTCTCTATGGGCCTATATTATAAGGTGATGTTTTTTTCTATTGTTTTCTAAGAAATATCTATTATTTTTTTTATATATAATTTTTGTTATTTCACATATTTATTATGAAATTGAGTATCTTTGAGTATGATTATATATTTCTTTTGATTATAAAAAGATATGATAGTTATATATTAAATATATTACAAACACTATGCATGTGGTAGTTAAAAAATTCTTTACTTAAAACATGCTCTTGGCCCCTCTTGAACCAAAATCTTGGCTCCACCCTGCATACCACATACCTTGTACTTGTACCACGTGCTAGAAAATATTGCGAACCTGGTAACTATGATTCTGTGAATTCATTATTATGAAACTTGCAAAAAAATTGTATAGTTGTTCTCTATTTATACAAGGAATAGGAGAGAAACCAACACCTAGTTAGAAAACTAAACTCTCACTTAACTATGGTAAAAACATACTAAGCACATAGCTAACTGTAGTATGGTAACAACCCCTTCAAGTTAGACTATGAATGTCCATTAATCCTAACTTGGAAATACATGTATGGAAACAAGGGAACAAAGGTTTTGTGAAGGCATCCGCAGTTGGTTGGACGAGGAGACATGCATCAATCGGATAAGGCCAGTAGTAATATTCTTATGTGACAATCGATTCCTAACTATGGTATGGTAACATATACAAACTAAAACTATTGTTGTCATTTAACTGAAATAACACCAATGTTGTAACACTGTTATATTATCACTTAATAGAAGTCGGGTCACTTTGATCGGGGGCTAGAATCGAACAAAAGATTAAAGAAAAATTAAAATTAAAAATAGTATATTTATATTAACTAAAAAGATATTTAAACCTTAAATTTAATTCAAATTGATAGGTAAAGATTCAATGCATAAAATATATGAATGAGGACCACACCAACAGTGGGAGGTATACTACGGTTGGCTTGCTTTTACATGCACATGTTTTGTCTCACTCTGACGCATTGCTTGGAATACGCACCCTTCACCACTCTCACTCTCTCTCTTCTCATTGAGCTATAAGAATTGATATCCTCTCCAGCAAAATAATCATGATAGCCCTCAATTATTCACTCTTTCCGTACACACCTCACCCTCTCATTTTTCCTTCATCACACAGCCAACCCATTGACCCTCCCAGACACACTCACGTTCTCACAAGCCATGACCTCTCTCTTGTGCCTTCATTATTGCGCCTGGATAGCACCAGAATCTCCCAGTAGACCAAAAAGAAACTTGTATGGCAAAACCTAGTAAGGATAACACCACAAAAACTTGTGCCCCCTGCAAATCACTAACCACATCACAGCCTCTACTTTAAGGCCTAACTCGACCTACAACAATCCATTGGATACAACCAGTTATAATTATGTCTACCTTTTATAACTAACTATAAGAATATTCTTATGTATAGTCTTACCTTTTATAACCACTAGATGTAAGTCTAACTGTTTGCTGCAGAGACAGGATGGCTACGGAAGATCAAGTGCAACTCTCAACAAATATCACAATTGATGTCATTATCACTCTATTTCCTCCCTCCCCTTCCTTGACCATAAGAAAATCTTTCACTTTAATATTGTTGCTGGCTTGTTTCTCTTTTTCCTTCAACTCTCTTTTTTCCTTCCCATCCCCTCACCACACCCCAATATTCATGCACCAATTATTAATAATGCGGATTCGAATAATTTTGTTGTTGACCTGTTTGTCTTTCACACTCGGATACTATATAGCCTGGTATGTATATAATGTATGGAATTGGTTACCCTAAACTTACAAACACTCATATAGTTTTGACATTTTATTTTTCATATGGTTTGCATCAATGCTATGTGTATTGATTCTTTCTTAGTGTGTTTGTTTTCTGTCGCCTCTTTCGCAAGCAGTAACTCCAAACAATTAACGCAGCAATGCCTTGTTGCATTGTGCTTCAATTGGTTACTAATTATTTTCAGATTTGATATGTTTATAAGGTGTCAAGCTAGTAGAGTGGGTGCTATAACGAGTTCATTCAACAACAAGGGCAATGGCACACAAGACTTCAGCAATTGCACAATCATCATAATTAATGAAGGGTGGAGCTTTAGCTTAATGTTTAACTCAGAGGGTACTATATATGATTAAGAAAATACTCAAGTGTGCAAGCATTTAACATTTTAGAATTTGTTCTGGAGGCTACTCGGACCTACAGATCTAAGTCGGCCCCACGTCACCTATCCCGGCCAACATAGCCTTGGGTATCTCGGCTCATAAACCCCTGCTATTCCGGATTGACTTCACCTCTACCCGGGCACAACATGGGAAGCACCTAACGGCAAGGAATGCGTGTAGTTAGGCACCCAAACGCACGCTGCCACGTGGCACCTAGCTCTAACAGAATTTTCTTCCAAAACACACTATATAAAGGACTCCATACCCATCAAGTACACACACTCTCTCATACTTACTCCTACTTGGATCCTTACTGACTCAAGCATCAGTGTCTTTACAGGTGCCATCACCAAAGACACCAACAACCACCGTGGGAGCTCACTGGAAACGTACTCTTGTGTTCACCATACAACATTGGCGCTGCTTGTGGGAATCGTTTTCTGCTTCTCTTCTCTTCATTTTGTTTTCTTCATCCTCTGAAGATCGTGATGGTTAGCACAAGATACCTCAAGTCCGTTGTGGCACCTTCGCCACCAAAGCTTCCACCACCGTCGCCTAAGGATGGCGAGGCTGTTTCCGCCACTCTTGAGGCAGCTCCTAGCTCGAACACTGTTCTAGCACCGTTAATCACCATGGTAAACCTTGCAGTAGCAGAGAAAGGCATTGAAGGAGTAGGAGAAGATAATTGCTGAACTCCAAGCGAAGAAAGACAGTAAGAAGGTTACGGAGAACACTTACGACCACAGCGAGAGGTTCGTTGCATCTGCTCTGAAGCCTGCACCGGAGATGCATGACGTGCACATGACAACGAAGTTGGACGAGGAGGATGAGATGATTCTGTTCAACCTTCCTTTTTCCTTGAGGATCTTGAATTTGCAGGTCCCGAAGCAGTTGTAGTAGCTGCCTTCTCTGGAGTTGTATGATGGATCCTCTAATCCAAGTGACCACCTCTCAATGTTCGAGTCAGCGATGTCGTATAAAGGAGCGTTAGCTTCGTTGACATGCAGAGCGTTCTTACTCCTGTTAAAGGGAGTGGCGCTGAAGTGGTTCCAATCTTTGGAACCGAGGTCCATTGACTTGTGGACGATGTTGAGGGAAAGGTTCAAGACCGCCTTTGTGACTAGCAAGGCCAGGCCAAAGGCTAAGGCTGATCTGAGGAGGATTCGCCAGGGCACGGATGAGCTGTTGAGAGAGTACATCGGCAGGTTTAATCAGGAGGCAAGAGCTGTTGAAAATCTACAACTCGAAGTGGTTTTGATGTTAGTTAAGGACGGGGTGAGGCTAGGCTCGCCTTTCTTCATGTCAATTGCTAAAACACCTCCGACTTCGATGAAGGAGTTTTTGAAGAAGGCAGAGAAGTATATCAATTATGCAAATGTGCTGGAGGCTGGGTAGGTGAAAATGGCCAAGATTGCACTGTAGAAGAGGAATCCATAGGCTAAGCCCGACAAACCGCCTCATCGTGAGGACCAGGGTTTATATAAAAGTGGCCTGAGATTTGAAGAATATACGCCGCTGAATACCTCTAGAGCCAGAATTTTGAACGAGGTATATAATGTGGAGTTTGTGGAAGAAGGGATAAAACCCCCGAAGCCAATAAGAAATAGAGGGTCGGGAGATCAATCCAATTATTGCCGGTTTCGCAGGGCATCGGGCCATGACACAGATGAATGGTTTCAGCTGAAGGATGCGATTGAAGTGCTGATTAGACAAGGGAGGCTAGACCGCTTTGTCAAACGGAATGGGGGTTGAAATGACAAAGGACGACGCCCCTCACCACCAAGGAGAGAGAGATCCATAAGCTCGAAGGGGCACTCTCCACCCCAAAGAGACAGATCACCGCGTCGACATAGTCCCGCGAGAAGCCACTTGCCATCCCAGCCATCACGAGACAATATCGAAGTGCATGCTATACGCCACCAATCTCCCAGACGACCGTCATCCCAGTGGCCCACACGATCTCCCTCTCATTCTCCCGCGTAGAGCCAGGAGATCATATACGTCATCGCAGGTGGATTCTCAGGAAGAAGTCCGTCAAACAACACGAGAAAGAGACATGCTAGAGAGGTAATGGAAACTTCTTCCGGGGTTTGCGCTGGTGATAGCCCCGGGAAGAAAAGGGCTTTGCCCTTGACTTTTGATGACTCTGATTATGCTGACGTTATGCCAAACCACGATGATCCTCTAGTGGTAAATGCTTTGATGGCAAACAAAGAAGTTCATAGGCTACTAGGAGATATCGGCAGCTCCGCCGACGTTATGTTCTGCGAGCTATTCTAGAAGCTAAGAATCCTAAAGTCTGAGTTGATGTCATACAATGAGGACTTGATAGAATTCTCCGGACATCACATAACGTCTGTAGGGTACATAAAGCTCCATGTGACATTCGGGAAGCCGCCATGCACGAAAACCATAATCACACGGTTCATAGTTGTGGATACTAAGTCCTCCTACAATACAATCTTGGGCAAACTGACATTGAATGCATTGGGGGCTGTTATCTCGATATCGCATCTTGTTATAAAGTTCATCGGTGATAACATGGAGGTAGTCACCCTTCGAGGTGACCAGAGGAAAGCAAGGGAGTGCTACAAGGAGTCCCTTAAAGTCAATCGCAACCTCGACATAGAATACTAGCCTAATCCTAGAGAAGGCGAAGTGCTCCTAATAGAACTCGACTACCGGGATGAGATAAAGAGAGACACCTGGATACCCCATCCAAAGCCAGAAGGAGAGTGCATCCCGGTCTAGATCAGGAAGGAAGAGGATTAAGTCGTGAAAATTGGAGCCGACCTAGACAAAAAATTGAAAGAGGATCTGTCGATGCTTGTGAAGAATAATGCCAGCTTGTTCACATAGAAGCCGGCAGATGTGCCCAAGATAGATCCCAATTTTTTTTGCCACCGGTTAGAGGTTGATCCCTCTGCAAAATCGATATGTCAGAGAAGGAGAAAGATGGCCCTTGAGCGCCTATAGAAGATTGACAGACAGGTGGAAGAGTTACTGAAAGCCGGATTCATTCGAGAAGTAAAGTATACCACCTAGCTAGCCAACGTAGTGCTTGTGAAGAAGTAGAATGGGAAGTGGAGAATGTGTGTTGATTACAATGACCTAAACAAGCACTGCCCAAAGGATTCATACCCTCTGCTCGACATTGACAAGCTGGTGGACGATTCATCCAAATTTTGTTATCTGTCTTTCATGGACGCTTACTCCGGGTACAATCAGATTCTTCTATACCCGGGCGAGCAGGAGAAAACGACTTTTATGACTGAGAAGGCCAATTATTGCTATAAGGTGATGTCCTTCGGGTTGAAGAACGCGAGGGCTACGTATCAAAGAATGATGAACAAGGTGTTTGAGGCATAGATAGGGCGAAATTTGGAAGTATATGTTGATGACAGAACTGTGAAAAGTGCCACCCCTACGGCACACCTTCAGGACTTGGAGGAAACTTTCGCCTAGTTGGAAAATTTTAATATGAGGCTAAACCCCATCAAGTGTGTATTTGGTGTCTCGTTAGGAAAATTTTTGGGGTATATGCTATTTGAGAGGGGGATTGAGCTAAACCTGGAGAAGTTTCGGACTATACTAGAAATGAAGAGCCCTCAGAGTATGAAGGAGGTTCAGAAATTGCCAGGGCGCCTGGCTGTGTTGACAAGATTTATAACTAAATCAGTGCAGAATGCTCTCCCTTTTTTTTGGCTTCTAAGGAAGGGCAAACAGTTTGAATGGACAGATGATTACAAAGCTACATTCATTAGGTTGAAAGAGACCCTATCCTCTCCCCCTTTACTCACTAAACCCGAGATGGGTGAAGTGTTATACCTATACTTAGCCATGGCCGATGAAGTTGTGAGTGCCACGCTAGTACGAGAAACACCAGAAGGGCAAAAGCCGGTCTATTTTGTAAGCAGAGCTCTACAAGGAGCTGAACTGAGATACCTCAAGATGGAGAAGGTTGTGTTTGCTTTGGTAATGGCGGCTAGAAGGTTAAGGCCATATTTTCAATTGCACTAGATTATAGTGAGGATGGATCAACCAATTTGGTACATTCTACACAAGCCTGAGTTAGCGGGGAGGATGACAACCTGGGCCATAAAATTATCAGAATATGGGATTCAGTATGAACCAAGGCAGGCACTAAAATCCCAAGCGCTAGTTGACTTCATAGCGGAGTTGACTCCGACGAAGTCCTCATCCAAAGATTCGACCTATACTCTTTTTGTAGATGGGTCGTCCAATAAGAAGGGAAGTGGAGTCGGCTTACTGTTGGAGTCTGTGGACAGTGTTGTATTGGAACAATCGTTGACTTTTATGTTCCCCACCTCCAACAACCAGGCAGAATATGAGGCATGTATAGCCGGACTCATTATGGCAGCTGACATTGGCATCATGACGTTGTGTGTATGAAGCGATTCCCAATTGATGATCTCGTAGATTAATGGGGCCTATTAAGCCAAAGAGTCGATATTGCAGAAGTATCTGGCAAAAGTTAAGACTCTCATTTCAAAGTTTAATAAGATAGACTTTGTATACATTCCCTGAGAGAAGAATATCAAGGTAGATATTTTATCAAAGTTGGCTAACACGAAGTCTTTCGGCAATAATAGGATGGTCATTCAACAGACAATCGACGAGCCTAACCTCGTGTTAGCGATTGAGTCGGAGCAGAGTTGGATGTCCCCTATTATCAGCTATCTGAATGAAGGCGTTATCCCAGAAGACAGAAAAGAAGCAAATAGGCTAGAATGGTCCGCAACTCATTTTTGCATAGTGAACGATAAACTATACTGGCGTGGCTTCTCACAACCGTTGCTTAGATGTTTGAGAAAGCCGGAGTCTGAATAAGTGATGGCTGAGATACATAAGGGATGTTGCGGCCAACACTTGGGAGGTAGAGCATTGGCTAAGAAGATACTTAAAGCCGGCTATTATTGGCTGACGTTAGAAAACGACGCTATGGAGTTCGCTAAAAAGTGTGACATATGCCAAAAATGCTCCGACATTCATCTGCCCCGCTAAAAGATTTGAGCACGATCTCTTCCTCATAGCCTTTCATATGGTGGGGTATCAACATTCTCGGCCCCTTTCCCGAAGCACTCGACCAGGTTAAATATTTGGTGGTAGCGATTGACTACTTCACCAAATGGATTGAAGTAGAAGCGTTAGCCACCATCATAGCAAGGAATGTGGAGAACTTCGTATTCTGATAGATTATTTGCAGATTTGGAATACCAGATGTCCTAGTGTTAGATAACGACACTCAATTTACAGATAGGAGCTTCATAGAGTTCCTAGCCGAGTTGAAGATCAAGCAACACTTCACATCAGTTGAACAACCCCAAACAGACGGGCAAGCAGAGGCAGCAAACAGAGTTATCCTTCGAGGGCTCAGATGGCATTTAGATGAAGCGAAAGGGTGTTGGATCGAGCAATTACCATATGCCCTATGGGCATACTACACAAACCCCTACTTTTCCACAAGAGAATCTCTTTTTTGCCTTACTTACGACGTGGAGGCAATGATCCCGGTAGAAATTAGAGAGCCAACGTGGAGAGTGGCTAACCTAAGGCTAGAGGATAATGATGGATTGCTATACTCAAAGTTGGACATAGTAGAAGAAAGAAAGGAAGTGGTCGCCATAAGAAAAGCTGCTTTGAAAAGACAGGTCACGGCGAGGTACAATAAGAAGGTTGTGCATCGCTTTTTTGAGCCCAGTGATTTGGTCTTGAGGTGTGCCAACATAGGAAGGAGAATTGCCAGACAAGGAAAACTCGCCAAGAAATGGGAAGGCCCCTACCGGGTTATCTCAAAGACTAGAATAGGTGCTTACGCCTTAGAGACGCTACCCGAAATTGTCATCCCACGGACGTGGAATGTAGGCAACCTCAGATGATACTACAGTTGAGGTGTGATTGGTAATGCTAGTTTGATTTCCTAAGTTATTTTGAAGTCTGTAGTATAGCTGGACAGAGTCACATACTATAACTTTTGGCTTTTGTAATATTTTTTGTCCCACGTGATTAATAAATGAGAGTTTGCCTGCCATACAAAGCTAAGAACAGGAATGAATGCAAAGAAGCGAACTACCTCGTGTACATAGGAAGATCGCTAAAAGAAGAAGATTGAGAACTACCCCGTGTACGTGGATTTGCTCTAGCCGTGGTAGGAAGATCACTAAAAGAAAAAGATTGTGAACTACCCCATGTATGTGGATTCTCTCTAGCCGAGTTAGGAAGATCGCTAAAAGAAAAAGATAAAGACAAAGATATTGAGATAAAAAAAATTACAAATAAACCAGCATCCCGGCCCTTCAATCTTTGATGTCGGAAGCATCTTCAAGACACCGACATCTCCGGGTTCAGGATCATCGCCTAAGATCACCACCTTAGTGGAAGTCGGGATAGTCGGCGTCACCTGCGGGGTCGATATGAAGCTTTCTACAAGTTCCCTTGTGACATCTTGCTTATCTGCTTAAGGCTCAGAATCAACCCCCACACCCTAAGGCTCTCCACCGGCTTCATCTTCAGCATCGGAATCAATTGTTGGAACGGTAGGATCCGCGGGTGTCATTTCACCATTTACATTTGCATGCCAAACGCCGTCAATTACTTTGTAGTTCGGCTCGGCGCACGCAAGGTCCATATTTTTCTGGAGGAGGAAGCGCGCTTGCTCCATCATGTTCTTAAAGGAGAGCTAGACGGACTCAATCCAACAGCGGCGCATTAACTTGGTCTCTTCTGAAGAAGCTGCCATGCCAAATTCCAACTCTCGCACCATAGCTTGCAAATCTTTAATTTTGTTTCCTGAAGCTTGGAGCTGAGAGGATAAATCTAGATGCAGCTCAATGTACTTAACATTCGCAACAGACAGCTTCAATTGAAGATCAGCTTCGACTTTGGGCAACCACATTCTTTCAACTTTCTCCATTGCCAGCTCCCCCTTTAGAGATTGCACCTCCTCCTCCAACTCGGTGATCCTTCAGCCTCATTCTTCTTTTGTTTAGCGTGCCTCTTCCTCGGCTTGTTTCAACCGGGATATGACTGCATCTTTCTCAGCCAAGATGTCTAGGGGGTTTTAGCTGCCGAATGCCTCCCTCATCAGCATGTATTGCGAATAGCCATGGAACATGTGGCTGAAGAGGGAGGCTAGTCCATCAAGCCCATCTCACATGGCTCCCAATTTCCCCCTCATAAAGCTCACCTCGCTGGAAATTTTACTTTCAAAAACGGCCGCCTTCCTGGTTAAAATGTGCTCATTAACTAGCTCAACGTGTAGAGAGAAGACCGATCATCTCGTCACCTCTTTGCAAGTGGCGCCTTCTTTGGTACGTCATCAGCCACTATCCTTTTCTCGGAGATGGCGTCGGAAGGAACAACACCAGCAGGAATGGCTTTTGAGACCCCGGCTTGCACGCCAACTTCGGAAGATGTAACATTGGTAGCAGTTGGTCTTGTGGATGCAGGCATATCCTAGCCCCTGGCTTCCCTAATAACTATGCCCTTTGTCACTGTAGGGGTCGGAGGGGAAGCGCCTCTTTTTTCTCCACCACTTTAGCCTTTCTCTTGGCCTTCCTTGGTTTGTTGGGTTTAGCCACCTTATCCTATTAGAGGGCCAAGGCGAATTCGACCATCTTCAATTTCACCATTGTATCTGCAAGACAACATGAACTCGATCAAGTTATACACAAAATATCAAGACAATAAAAAACAAACATGTAAAAAGTTCACATAAACACACCAAAATTTTGGCAGTACTCAACAGGAGTGGTGCCAATTAACCACTGGCAGGGATGCGGTCCTGCAAGTTCTTAATTATGACAGAAAAATGGTCCTGGGCTCGAGTTTCCTCCGGGATTAGGTCATCATTTTGGACCAAAAACCTTTCAAGATCCAAGCAATAATGGTTATATGACCTGTATAGAGGGAACCGAGGCTTAACGACATTCTCCCCTGCGTCACGGACCATGAAAAATGCCTCCCAGCTCTCTACATGGGGATGTAAAAAGAAAATTTTGTCCTTGTAGTCTTTGTAAGAGTCCTAGAAGGGTTTAAGCAATGTCCGACCTCGGACACTTCGAAAGGACACAGAGTAAAATTTATTGTCGTAAGTTTGGCGGATGGGGGTGAAGTAGTACAAAAACAAATTTCGGCTGCAAACAACCCCCTCTCAGCTGCACAGACCTTCAAATGCCATAAGGAAGCCCCAAGAGTTTGGGTGAAGCTGTGAAGGCGCAATATTGAGGAAGTTGAGGACAGATACTTGGAACTCCGTCAATGGCAGCCTAACTCTGAGGTGCTTAAAAAATGTCAAGTACATAAAGAGGAAGTCGGGGTATAAATACCTCGCCGCTACAGCCTCGACCTCATGCAACAGAGTCCTCATATGATCCTTCTGGCCTTGCGAGCATATGCGGTCGTCATCCCTAAAGGCCACAACGTCAAAAGGCATTTTAGTAGTGCCCCGGCTTAGCTTGAGGTGACCCGCCAAAGCATCTAAGGCTGCCTAGTTAAAGCACGACTGAGTCTCGGCCACCTCTTTGTCAACCCAGTCGACGTTTAGGCCGGCCGTGTCATGGTAGGCCTCAGGAGTAGTCTCCATGGTCCTAATAGTTTTTCCCATCTCATTGTCAAAAATAGCAGAAGAAGGGTCAGAAAGGGTCGATTGGGGCTTTAACTGCGACCCAACCCCAGTGCTTAGCTGCGCCGACTTTTTAACCCCAGAAGTGTTGCTTGGCCTGGAAGGAATCCTCATTAAATATGGATATTGCACCTAGGCTTTGGCATACTCCAATATCTCGTTCGGGCTGTATGGCATCCCTATGGCTTTTAAGTGGCTCCGGCACTTGTTTAAGACCTCAAGACAGATTATGATCTCAGGCAGCGAGGGTTGTTTGGGTCAGCTATCATAGGGTGCTCATTAGTCCTCCTTGTGGACCTTTTGTCTACCTAACTTACCTAGACCGCTACCCCCTGCATATAGCTACAAAATTAGCCGAAGAACAAGTGCCACCGGCAACACCCTCTTAACCACGGCGACCAGTGCGGTGGGACGTAGGCATCACCGCAGACTGAAATAGCTAGTTAGCGGCGAAACCCCCTGGGCAGCTTCCACGATTGCCATGAGCGAAAGACGAAGCATCGCGTCTACACGAGTCCATCTTCGACAAAAGGAGAACACAATACAGTACAGGAAACCAGAATACAAGGGAATATTTAAAGTGAAGACGAGAATGAGAATGTTACCGTAGTATAGGAAACAGCTGGTGATGAAGAATAATCGAGATAGAACAGTAGGCTTCACACCCTTCACCAGAGGAAGAAAACGTAAGAGGCAGAAAGTATTCTCACGAAGAAGAAAGAAAATCTCAACAGTAGAGTGAGGGTAAGCATACCAAACTATGAGAGCCTAAGCATTTTATATTACGGGCCCATATAAGGGCTAGGCCCAAGTCCAGGATTTTCAAAAGACAACCGCCAAATCTCTTGGAATTTGAAATGCTACGGAGTTCAATAATTCGAATCATTACTTATTTAATGCGCCTCGGCTATCCAAAAGATACGATGCAGCTGTTTGAAAAATGAAAAGACACTCGAACCTTTCGACTACGAAGCCGACAACCCTTTTCCAATGGAAAGTCTTACCGACTTGGGGGCAGCATCATCTCGAACCTTCTTCTAGGCTCTTAAGCTGATGATGCCTGTTCCAAGCATCACCGGCTTGAGGGCAACTATTATAGGGCCAACTTAGACTCTTAAGTCGACGATGCTTTTTTAAGCATCACCAGCTTGGGAGCAACTGTTCTGGAGGTTATTCAGACCTACAGATTTAAGTCGGCCCCACGTCACTTATCTCGGCCAACACAGCCTCGGGTTTCCCGACTCATAAACCCCTGCTATCCCTGATCGACTCCACCTCTACCCCGGCACAGCATAGGAAACGCCTAACGGCAAGTCATGCATGTAGTTAGGCACCCAAACGCACGCTACCACGTGGCACCTAGCTCTAACAGAATTTTCCTCCAAAACACACTATATAAAGGACTCCACACCCATCAGGTACACACTCTCTCTCATACTTACTCCTACTTGGATCCTTACTGACTTAAGCATCAGAGTCCTTGCAAGTGCCACCACCGAAGACGCCAACAACCACCGTGGGAGCTCACTAGAGACGCACTCTTGTGTTCACCACACAACAGAATTTTTGGTGAGATGTAGCATGTGTTATTCCTTTCAATCCAATATATTTTAATGTTTTTAGTTAGTTAGTTGCACCTCCTCTAATGGTTGCATCTACAGCTTTACCCCTGACAAAAAAATCTTTCCAGCTGTAACTATCTCTTCTTCCCATCTTGGAAGCATTGCAACGCTCTCATCCTGTCATGCATGCATATGCATATAATGAGGCATTTATCGTAGGTTTGGAAAGAGCTGCGAGATCGCTAATCTCAGGCATATGATGAGGCATATGTATGCTGACCTCTATTCTCTCAATCGAGGTCATAAGTCAATCACTGCATTCTTTACTCAAACTGACTCAAAATAAGGGAATGCATGAAAAATTGTGGGTGATAGCGAATTTGTGTCGTTGTGTTCGTGAGACTGAAAAGATGTCTGATTCATTCCCTTTTGAAGTTTTGAAAAGCCAATGAATGGAGAATTATTCCTTAGTGAGTGGGGTGTACTATCTCTTCTGAAAGATGCACTCATATTTCCACGAATAGGTGAAAAGGTCAAAAGGACTTGGAAGACCCACTTGTCTACGGCCCCTCTATCTCTCTTAACCTTTTTCTTTCTTCATCGTCTCTATTCACTTTTTCATTCTCTCTCCTTTTCAATTTGTTATTTACTTATTTTTGGCTGGCCATAATCTGTTTCGGAAAAAAGAGCGGTACTTTTGCTATCTGCCTAGGGAATATGTTTGCATGGATAGAATTAGGAGGCAGATAAATGACAAGAAATGATTTCATGGGTTTAGGTGTTTAGACAGCTGGGGGAAATAGAAATAATTATGGCAAACAAATTCGTCAACCCAACCGGGACATCTTTCCTCCTGTGGAGACATGCAATGAGATGGATGGACCTGTTAATTAACACTATGTTTGGTAGCGACGAAATATCGAAGAACGGAAGAGAACACTGCGGAAGTGAAGAGAAGTCATCTATTTCTGTTTGTTTGGTTGCAGCGAAATACGACAGAAGTTTTCAAATTTTTGGTGGGTCCCACGCTAAAATTAATCCGCCCAAATATTCGTGAAAGTACGATGAAGTAAGACGTTAGATGAAAGTTTTCGGCATGACCCTCACTTTCTTTTTCGAAGAAATGGGACAACAGAGGAACAAATATTCGAATATGTTATCACATATTGCAATATGTTATATTCCAATATGTGATAACATATTCAAATATGTTATCACATATTGAATATGTGATATTTTTTAATTTTAATAAATAAATAAATAAATACCGTCATTTTAAAATCGTAAGATTATATTTGTAACTTTATTCTTTCATTCCAAATCTCCAAAAGTCAAAAAGCAAATTTCTATCTTATTTTTTCTCTACTTCTCTCCAATTAAACAACTTTTATTTCCACTTTATTTCTCTCTAACTAAACAACTTTTATTTTTACTTTATTTCTCTCCAACTAAACAACTTTTATTTTCGCTCTATATCTTATCTATTTCTCTTCTCTTCTACCTACTTCCTCTCTCTCTATTTCTCTCCTCCCTACCAAACACAGTGTAAAAGATGCTTATATTGGACACCTACAAATTTCAAACATTCCATCAACACCTCTAATTTCTCTCTATCTCTCTCTTTTCCTATCACATCATATCACCTATTATATCAATCACTTATCTCTCCTCTCTTTCTATCTCTTTCAAGATATAAACACCTTTTTAGTGTCTAAATATCATTTTTCTAATTAAAAAGCAAGCCACTCTTCCCTATTTACCCCTATGTTTTGATCGTGTGATGGAGAAAAAAGCAAAGTCATGTCCCTTTCCATGCCTGGCTGGGTTCAACCTCAATTCACATTGTCTAGGATTTCTTATGTCAGAAATCAATCCTAGGAAGTTCCAACGTTTTCAATTTCCGTGAATCCAAAAAAAAAAAAAAAAGTTTTCACTTTCCACAATCTCGTTTTTCCGTTCAATTTTCAATAAATTTTATTTTATTTCTTCCTTAATTTCATCCTTTCAAACAACACAAATTTTTACTTAAAATTTAATTCACTTATAAAGGTATTCTTCAAACGTGATATTTTCTTCAAGTTCCTCTATATATTCTAAGCATTGTGCCCAATTACTAATCATTTTACATTTTATATCTTTCTGAAAGCCAAACTTTTATTGGAAACTCATTCAACAACGAGGGCAATGGCATCCAAAACTTTCGTAATACAAGAATCATAATTCAAAATTCAAAGGTGGGGCTGTGTTGTGCGGGACTGAGGACTCATTAAACAATATGATTAAACATTTAAGTGAGATCCGGCCGTAATGTTTTCAAACATTTTTGGTTGTAGAAACCTTTGGTGAAATGAAAAAGGATCGAGGGAAATGTATTGTAAATCTTTGATGTATTACAAAATCTTTGATGTTGACTACTGCCTGTTTATTTACTTTTGCTGAACTTGGTAATTTAATCTAATGAACCTTTAGCTTCCAGCGTCATTTAATATCTTACACGAAAATGTTGATTAGTTTATTTTCCTAACTTCTCTCCGCTAGGGTTTTATAATTTTATTAAGTTGAAGTCAATATTATTATATATTTTTTAATAGATATTCAAATAAAAAAATCAATATCTTTAATACACTCCTTCTATAACACACACACACTCCACTATTAGTTAAAATTTATTAAAAACAACAAAATTTAAAAAGAGACTCATTAAATAATAAGTAAGACCCACAAAAATTTGTCATTTCTAATAGATTTCAACCAATAATAATAAAGAGTGTGTTAGATTATGTTGCTTGCATTTCTCATACTTCAGACCGAAAATGGTCCACGGCGGGTGGTATTTTTGCTTCCATGGATTTGACCAATTTTGAGGCCTTCGATGCAACTTTTATGATAGGAAGATGTATACAGCCACTGCCACATTTAATTCCTGATACTCCATTGTATGCACACTATGTGAAAAAAATAAAAAAAAATCCAGTGAAAGGCATATGCAAATGCAATATGGAAAAAGTTGTTTTGATTAATATCCGTTATTAATCACCGGCATAGTGAATCATATTTTGGTTAAAATCTCTTTGGGCCAGTATTATAGCCGGCACACATTTGATTATATGATCTTAACCTCCGTAGTAAATTAACGTGCATTAATATCTCTCATATGTCATTATATTCTTGTTTGGCATGGTCTAAGATTCAAAAAAGGATTTCGTTATATGTCATTATACGAATTTAATTTTTTATTTTTCTAAAAATCACAAACTTTTTTATATATAACCCAAGGAAAAATATGATTTATTATAAAAATTTATTTTACAGCGACCGTAAATTAAATTTGTCTCTAAATAATAATTCAGTCTTCTGACATTTTATACAACTAATTAAAATTATATAGATTATCATAAATTAATTTTTTTTGAAGAATAATAAAAAAATATTTCGTTATATGAATATATAAGCCCTCTCCCGCTATATATATGTGCCACTTCGAAGCTCAAGCCTCACAAGGAGCATCGAACCTGTAATAGATTGAACGAGCACAGACCTTGCAGGGTGCGAATGAAGGTGTCGAAAATGAAAACTTTGGTATTAGAATTTTTTGTTGTTGAAAAACAGGATATCCTCCAGCTAAGAGTTAGAGACTACTTTTTTAAAATATTGTCATCTATTTAAAAGACTGACATCTCATAATGTTATTCCATACGCACAAATTTAAGAATTGAACCTACTGACTACCTACTTAAAGGCCAAAGTTATCTATCAACCATATTATACTATGTTAATTTTGTTATTAGGATTTGTCTAATATAGAACAATTAAAAAAGAGATACTACATTTAAATGAGTTTGAGAAGAGTTGGAGAGGCAACTGTGTCCTAAAAGTTTTTTCTTTTTTTCCTAACAAGCAGTAAACAACAATAACGATAATAATAATAATAATAATAACAATAATAATAATAATAATAATAGTTAAATCTAAAATAATTTTAAATATTTCTTCAACAAATATTATATCGAAATGTTTGAAATAATTTGATATAAAAATTGTTGAAATCTATTTATCTATTCTATTTACTTTATATAAAAGTCTTGTGCTACATTGATGCCTAGAAAAATAGTCTCGCTGTAGTAATGATGCCTCGAATATCAAATATTTAGTTATATTTTAAATGATATATCCAGGGACGGATGAACGTGTAAGCTTAGGCCCCTCCCCCCTACCTACTAGTAATTTGCAAATAATGCTCACAGTACACGGTTTATGGCATGCTTATATATAGACGGATTCCCTTGCCATGTTAATTGGGTTTTTTTTTTCCAAAAAGAGTTTTAACACTTTGGATTTCCTTTCTTTAGACTTTCTATATTTTAGTACCAACTTTAGTATTATATTTTAACATTTTAATAACCCATTCCATCATTATTCTATTGCTTCTATAATATATTTGAGTCCATCAACTTTTTTTATATGATACAAGTTTGGCTTAATTATACCTTTGGTCCTTCAAGTATCGTAATTGTGCGATTTTAGTCTTTCAAGTTTCAATGCGCAAATTAAGTCCCCCAACTATTGCACTTGTGCGACTTTGGTCCTTTGTTAGTCTTTGTTAAATATTTTACGAATTTTGTTAACATGACACTGATAGGTGACATGGCAGATGATGTAGCCATGATAGATAATGTGGCGGCTGACATGTTGATGACGTGGAAGTTGACGTATGTTTGACATGTTGATGATGTAGAATGCAAAAATAAAATACAAAATTACTAAATTGGCCTTACTGGATTTGAAACCACCACCTCCCCATCTTAAGTTCCAATTATAACAACCTTTAACCACTATACTAATAAGTTTTCATGGTATAGTAATGAAAAATATAATATATTAACTTAAATGGAGACCAAAGTTGCATATATATTTACTACTACTAAATAAACAAATTTGTGCTTATTATATATTATTATTAAATTAAAACTAATATTGTTATTAATAATATTTTTATATATTATTAGTATATTAATAGATAAATTAATAATTTAATAAATATAAATTATTTAAAATATGATATAAACGGTGAAGAAATATTTTAATAAAATAATAATCCTAGAAAAATAAATTAATATTATTAGTATTATTGTTTTATTAATATATTTATGTAGAAGTATCAATTAATATTAATAAATATTATTAGTATTAATGTTGACTGTTGAGGCAATTAAGATCTATATGATGTTGAGCATCTAATTTGCATATTTTAATCACTAGAATTTATATTTATATCATATAAATTAAATTAACCTAATAATTTATATCAAATATTCATGTATTTATATCATATTTTAAATAATTTATATTTATTAATTAATTAATTTATCTATTAATATACTAATAATATATATAATAATATTAGTATTAATTTATTAATAATATTATTAATAGTAACAATATATATAATAAATATAAATTTATTTATTTAGTTGTAATAAATATATGTGCAATTTTGGTCTTCATTTAAGTTACATATATTATATTTTACATATATATATATATATATATATATATATATATATAAGAAATTTATTAGTTTAGTGGTTAAATGTTGTTATTTTTGTCTTTTAGTTTCGCATGCTACTTCATCAACATGTCAGAACCTATGACAGCTGTCATGTCATTGTTATGTCAATTGTCACGTCATTCACCAAGGCCACATCATCCATGTCATCCATTAGTGCCACGTCAGCAAAATATGTTAAATATTTAATAGAAAACTAACGAAGAGACCAAAATCGCACAATTTTGATACTTGGAGGACTCAATTTGCGTAATTGAAACTTAGGGAACCAAAATCGCACAATTATGATACTTGGGGGATCAAAACTGTAATTAAGCCTGTAACACTCATTCATATTAATTTAGTTATTAAATTTAAGTAAACGAAAATGCAGGTAATTTTTTTTTTGCTTTTATAATAGAAGAATTCTAAATTTAATAGAATTTAAAAATGGGAGTAAAAGATGAAAAATAAAGACTATATATATATATCATCAAATTGTACATCATGATTTGGGTAGTACAAAAAGTCATAAAATATGGAAAGTACAAAAGTGCGTCAACAGATAGACACTACCTAGTCCAATATACATCAAAACGATCCTATACAGAGCAGTGTCAGTATATCCTATCTCTCATTCAAAAAGAAAAATACTATAAACTAGCTCTACAGATCTTCGCCTGTCGAAGTATCCTCTGACTTGTTCATAGCATCACTGGGCATTACCGTTATCTTTAATAATCACAATCAATCATATAAGGAAAAAAAAAATAGAGTGAGGTGTTTTATTCTAAAATCACTTTCACATGTATGGTAGGAATTTTACCATAAAATAAAAATAAAATAGAGCTAACAACAGAGGGGAACCAAGGGTTCATTCTAAGTTGTATCATACTACCCTTGATTAGGTATAGATCCATACTCCCTGTTAGTGGGTAATAGTTCTCAACAGAATCGGGAAGTGACTAGGATTATATATACCTCTCTCAACATCATCACATGGTATCGTCCTTATCATCATTGAAGAACAAAATAACAATTCTAAATATTCATTTATAGAGGTATACTCTCAAACCAATCTTAGAATGTTGAGCAGTTGTCGGGGTTATTGAGCTTGGTCAGGTGAATATCCTCGCTCGAGGGCACCTTGGCCATTGGGACCTTCACCACTCGATGCCTACCCCCAAGACCTCAGCAAGTGGGTCCCTACCTTTCATTCCCCAACGTACCAAACTGTAGCTTCCCTAACAGGATATCATGCCATTGCATGTCACTTGCTTTACATTATTCACTAACTTATCAATTTCTAACTTCTCAAACAAATGTTTCCTTGGTCTCATTTAATTTGAGCACCATTTCTGCCTTATATTGCAACCATGACATAACAATAATTTAGACAATCCATAAATCACAATTCTATTATCAAAATCTTAGCAGAATAACAACTTAATAATTAAAATTTTAGAAAAATAATAATTTAATAATCAAAGTTTAATTATTAAAATTTTAGCAGAAAAACGACTTAATAATTAGCCAGTACTGATAAAATCACTTAAACTTGAAATATTTAACTTTTAATATCAAAATAATGTATTTTAATGCAAAATTGGACAAATACATTATTTTTCATCAAAAATAAATTTCAAATAATTAATTTTAATTTTATTAATTTATTTCAAATTATATTTATTTATTTTGTATTTTTAAGCTAGAAAATTCATCAAAATTCCATTTTAATTCAATAAATACCAAAATTTTTATAAAATTCTAAAATCAAATATCTTACCTATAAATGAACTGGGATTACCCTTTTTTTTTATCATTTCTAGATGTCAAACCAATACTAGATAGGCTTAATAGACACCCAAGGACATTTTGGTCATTTTATACAGGATTTCCAAAAAATTTCCAAAATTATATTTTAATGTGTATAACATGATTCTAAGCTTAAATTGTCATTTTAATGTCCATTTAAACATTTTCTCATGTCAACCTTTAATGTTGAGAAATAAGGGCAAAATCGTTATTTTTAAATTTCTCTAGGCTCCTACTCGAAAAATTATTAAAAATTATGATTAGATAGTTATTGAAATTCTAAGTACAATGGTGGGGGAACAAAGTTTTGAAATTTTTTTTTCGATTTTCGGAATTAAATCGTCAAATATTAGAAAAATAGTTAAAAATTGAGATAGGAGTGTTCCAAAGCCTACAAGTTTTATACATGCAATGTATAGAGCTTTGTATTTTTGTATTTCCTTTATTTGTGTAATTTGATTTTTCTTATTTTTTTCACCCACTATCTATTAATTGGGTCAAATTTATTTACACAATTTTAAGTTTCATCTCCTTTATATTATTTTTAAAATATTTTAAATTTATATTTTATATTTGTAAAATATCAAAAGTTATAACCATCATTACTAGTTAATTAGTAAAAAAAATAAAGAATGAAGATTTTTATAACTACCCCACTATGAACCTACTCTGGCTCCGTCCATATATACTAATTTTTTGATTAGTATACCATATATTAAGATAAAATAATGAAATGAAATTTGATAAATTTATTATACTTTTGAGAATGTTAAAATGAACTGCTAGATCGATGAATAAAATATATTTTCTAAAAAAAAATTTGAAAGTGTCTCTTTACAAATTTTAATAATTAATAATAATTGATCTTACTTGATGAAAATATGTAATTTCATAATTTATTAATTAAATGTTAATTTTTTTTATTTTTATTCCTCCCATATTTTTTTTTTGATCTCTCCATATTTAGGGCTAAAGATACTTTATGATATTTTTTATTCAAATTGTTGCAACCATGGTCACGA
Source organism: Spatholobus suberectus (assembly GCA_004329165.1). Taxonomy (NCBI): domain Eukaryota; kingdom Viridiplantae; phylum Streptophyta; class Magnoliopsida; order Fabales; family Fabaceae; genus Spatholobus; species Spatholobus suberectus. The sequence continues at coordinate 19,513,469 of CM014735.1, forward strand.
CCGGATGTCGAAAAAGATTTAAAATCAGAGGAGCTGCCACCAAAGTTTATTAAGAAAAACCTTGGAAAAACCCTTTAAAAGGAAAATGGTCTTTAGAAACCGAATGTGGGTTCAGGAGTCGGTTACGTGTAGGGAAAGTATTAGCATCCTACGACGTCCGTCATAAAAACGGTTACCCCTAACTAAATGTGCAAAATCGGATAGCTTCAAAATTATTTATTTTACCCCAACCCAAATTTTATTTATTTACAAATTTGATTAAAAGAAAGATCAATTTTTATTTTTTTATTTTTGAGATCGACAGGAGTGGGCTCCTGCTCCTACGTATCCTTAGGTGCAATGAGAAATTAGACTCACGTAGTTCTTTGGTAGAAAAACGCTTTTGTTGGTTGATGTTTTTAATTAATTTTTTTATTTTTTATGTTGCTATATTTGACATCACCAAGTTGTACTACTTAGATATGTCAAATTTATTGAATGACCAAATAGGAAATACTTCCAAAGTGATCATATTTAAGTTTTATTATTATTTAATTTTTTAAAGATCAATGTTGTATTGGAAATTAGATCTTCAACTAATTTTATATTGACTAAAAAGATACTAATTTCATTTGCTACAAATTCTACAACAAAATATTGGTTAAATACGAAGACAATTTTCTCTTTGCATTGACGCGCCTCCCTTTTTTTTTTTGAATTGATTTTCTTTGTAAAGTTTAATAAAAGAAAATATAAAAAGAAATGGAATAAGATAAAAAGAGAAACCTAATCTTATTTTTCGCAGTAGCATTTTTTGTCTTTTACTTTAATTAGGGGATTTTTATTAGCTATTGTTTAGAAAGATTATTGTCTTTTACTTTATACGTAACCATCTACAAATATATTTGAAAGTGTTAAATTGTTATTTAAGAAACCAAATGGCACGTGCGCACTACGAAGGAGGCAAGTTGTCCAAGAAGAATCGAAAAGATCTAACTACAAATCTGAGCTTAAAAGAAAATAGAAGAGAAAAGTCCACAAATGTAAACCCAATATACTCCCACAAAAATAGGAAGAGTTTCTGCCAACCATGCTTGGGTTAAACTCACGGAAATGGGGAAATAGGCCCAAAGACGCTAATCCCAAAAGGAAAGGTAAGGGGTCAATTGGTTCTTATGCTGGATTGAGACCTATGAATACCTCGCACAAGGGTGCCGTAACCCCTACGAGGCTCGAATGTGAAGATGAGGTGAAAACTCAAGGATCGCCACACCTCCTAGTCTCCGGCAACCTCAAACGATAACGGCGGGAGGGGAACTCGCGACGAAATGGAGGAATCGCAGTGGTATCGCGGCAAAGAAGAGGGAACGCGAGGTTCGCGTGGTGGCTACTAGTAGTTTTGTGATGGTTTGCAGAGCGACAACGCATCTTGGCGGCGCGATAGAGGCTGACGGTGGTCTTCGAACCACAAATTGAAGTCAGAGGCACTTCAATTGTTGTCTTTCTCTCTTTTTTGCAATTTGAGCACGGTTTGGATGTTTTTGATGAGATTGTGTGCTGGTTTCATGGAATTTGATTTATGTTGGGAATGATTTCATGTGCATCGAAGTGTATCATGAATTTGAAATGTCTACAAATCAATGTGTGTGTGCTGTTGCAATGTTTCTGTGTGTGCCAAAAAAGAAAGAAATATGAGTGCTGATGTGTGTGAGTATTGTTGGTAATGGAAGATACAAAATGAATGCTATGACGTTAATGTGAAGAAGTGAATAGCTATCTAACCAATTAAAATGAACAACTTCATATTCACTGAGAGATCACAGGTATAACGATGGGAATCAAGAGAGAGATGTGTAACCATGTTGGCAGTAAAAATAAGAGACTAAATCCGGTTATTACATGAAGCAGCAGAAAGAATAAAACAGGAAGAGAACTAAAAGCTACAGTGATGAAATAAAGTAAAGAGTAGATGAGAGAAAGAAGGAATACCTTCAGGTCTCACCAATAAGGAGAGAGAATTTGTGAGTGAAAAAAAAATGTGTAATCCCCAAAGAAAAATGTGCAAATGCCTTATTTATAAGTATTAGAGCTTGCTCTACAAGCTATTTTAGCTTGCACTGCAAATTGTTGTAGCTTGCTTCATAAGTTTTCTTTTAAAAAAAATTATTGTTTATATTTTTCTATTTTTCTTTTTACAGAATTGGGCCAAGGCCTACCAACCCAAAACATTTATTTAGAATTTTTTTTATCGGGCCATAATTGCTAACCCAACCTTGTTCTTGTTAATTTCTATTTTTTCTTTCTCTCATTTTCATTTATGGGCTTAAAATAGAATAGCCCAATATTATTATTTATTATAATTCCCTTCTATATTTATTTTTTTAAAAATAAATATACTATTTGATTTTAACTTCTATGTTTAGTTTAGAAGTTAAACTAAACATACTTAAGAAAAAAAATCAAATTATATTGTTATAATTTATGCTAACTATTTGATTTGATATCACGCTCGAACTCAAATTCTGTTGGTTTGGTAAGATATACTAACTATTATATCATTAATAATTTTATATATAAATTTAATTCATGTCGCAACTGGGATCGCGGCGAAACGGCGAAAAAGAATTTTAAAAATAGGAAGTCACCACTAATATTTATTAAGGGCAAACCTTGGTAAAACCTAAAAAGAAAATGGTCTACAAAATCAGATTTTTGGTTCGGAAGTCAATGACGTCTAGGGAAGGTGTTAGCACCCTACAACATCCGTTATAAAGACAGTTACCTCTAATTGATTAAGCAAATTTTCAATGACTTTTAAAATATTTAACTCATCCTAGAAATAATTGCAAAAATTTTTTTACTTATTATAAAAAAGATTTTTATTTTGTCTTAAATTTTATTATTTTTGAGATCGATAGGAGTGGGCCCCTGCTCCTACGTATCTCCCGGTGCAATGGAGAATCAGACTCACATAGTTCTTTTATAGAAAAAATTTGTGTGTTGCATTTTTAATTTTGTTTATTAAATTTTAGGATTTCTGAACCGTCACGGCTTATACGTTCTAAAAATAAAATCAACAGAGGTGTACATCCAAGTCAATCCATTGAAGCAAGTTAGTTTTAGCTTAACATTTTTTATTTTTTATGTTGTTTTATTTTACTTTATAGAGGAGTCTTAAGACACCAAGTTGTTGTAACTTGTGCCTTAACATCTTGGGATTAAGAAGATGTCACATCCAATTAATTATTTTCTCTATTTAAGATATTTTAAAAAAAGGAATATTTCTAATTAAAATAACAATAAAAACATAGAGAAAAAATAATAATAACAATAACGTTTTTTTTTTTGTAAAAATTTAATTTTGATTTAACATTTTTAATTTTAGAGAGAAGTTTAAAGACATCAAGTTGTCACAACTTGTATCTCAAAACCTTAGGATTAAAAAGATGTCACATCCAATTAATCCTTTCTCTAAAAAAATTAATTAAAATAAAATATTTCTAATTTGAAAAGGACATAAAAAGAATAAGATTTAACAATAATAACAATGATAAAAAAAGATAATAAAACATATATATATAAAAAAAGATAAGATAGAAAAATTTACCTCTAGAAGATAATTTGTGGTGAGCACAAAACAATCCACCACAAGCTTCTAGTAGAAGCTTCAAGAAAAAAAAAGATAAAAAAAAATTAAACGTTCATAAGTTCCATGCTTTGCATTAAGCATATGAGTAATGGATTTTTGGTCTTGCTTCATTGCTTGGTAGGCACCTCTTTATATAGGAGAAGGAGAAGATGCATGGATGTAGATTGTCCAATGTGGAACTTATAAGTGAAGGGAAAGAATGTGGGACTTGAGTTTTTTTATGATTAAATGGCCTACTTCGGGGTTGATTTTATTAAGATAGAAATTGATTTTGGTTTTTGAGGTAGAGATATGAGTTATAGATCTTTCTACAAGCTTTTCAACGGTACAAAGAACACCTCAAACGGACAAGTATAACTCAAGATACGACATTGCCTTTCCATGACATTTATCATTAAAAAAGGAGCTTTTTTCCTTCAAAAGTTCTCTCATTTTTTTCTTTTCTTTTATATTTTATTTTCATTTACCTGGACAAAATTGGGTGTTCACAATTCATCCAATCATTGAATTATAATTATATTTATATATAAAGAGGGAGATATGCTTGATTCTTTTGTAATTTAAATTAAACACCTACAATCAATAACTTATTTTTTTTATAAATTTATAATTTAAATTAATTATCAATGTCAAGTGTCAATGTTATACAAAATTTTTGCCAGCTCAAACAATATACATTCCCTAACAAACAAAAGTTATGATGTACATATTGAAAAAATATATTTGAAACATTTTAATTTTATTTTAATTTGAATATAAAATATAGATATTTGAATATTTTTAATTTTATAGATAAAAAATTATTTTGTCAATGAATTGAGTAACAAAAATATTTAAATAAAAGTATCAGATATTTGAAAGAATTATAGTTTAAAAATAAATTAAAACATAAAAACTTGTATTTGATCTTTTTAATTTTTAAAAAATTATAAAACTCATTGAATTAATAAAATCATTTTTATGATAATATGTGTTACCAATTGCTTTTCCTTTTATATTTATTATATGTTTTGCAACAATTAAGTTTGGTCGTTGAATCCCCTTGGTAGAATAAAACTCTCAAAATATAGAGTTAACCAATTTTGTTGGTATAAATTAGTCAAGTTTTGTCATGATGTCAGACATAAGTTTCCAGAATACAAATGAATCATATATTTTGAATTTCGGGCATATATTCCCGACATTCTTTATGTTCAATTTTGGATGTTTCTCTCAGGAAACATGATCAGTTTTTTCTCCAATTTTAAAATTTTTCAAAAAAAATCATGTCATTACATTACATGAGTTGAAATTATATGACAATATATTTTATATGACGATATATTATTAAATGTGAGCATAACTTCTTATATTTATAGTGTATTAAAGTAAATTTTACGTTTAATATTTTATAATTGTATTTGGATTGTAATTTTAAAAGAATTAATTTTATTATATTTTCTTATTTTGTTTTTATGGAAGAGAAATAAGATGGAAAATTTTTGACCAATTGCTATTTTTAAAAGAAATGTACGGGTTAATACTATATGAAGAAATACCCTAGCGTAAGCATCTTATCTAAATGTTATCAAACCTTTGGTAGTAATCTAGATGGCCTAATTTTCCAGACATCAAATTAAAACTTGGTGAATGCAAATTTGCAATCTAACCTCACCCCAATATTGTAATAGTTATTTTTTTTAATCCTAACATCTAACACACAACGTCTTGCCTACAATAAGTTATCATACTCTACTTAAGTAAATAAAAAATATATTTTATCTATGCAAATGTACAACACACTAAGTTCATATGATTATATAAAAAAAAGTAATTAACCAAAATCACCTCAGATAAAAAGATTAGAGGACACAAATAGAAATAAGCAAATATTGTATCTTGTATCATTAATAAACAAGAATTTACACATTTTCTTTGTTTGCTCATAACAATTAGAAAAGATGTTATTGGCAAAAAATAATTTACACATAATCATCTAAAAGGATTGGGACATTGTGTGGCCTTTTATAATGAGTGATTAACATACAGTAACACCTAGAAAATAGGTAAAATGAAATATGGAAAAATTTATGATTACTGTTTAATGCATCAATTACGATTACAATTTGACTAGCAAATCATGTCATTGAACAAAGATTATATATGAAAAGAACATTGGAAGTTTGACTTATATTCCTCATATGTCTATGTTTTCATCCTGATCATCATGACTTTTGAACTTATAAGAAGACAATTTCCTACATTTATTTCATATGCTATGACTATTAACAAGTCTTAAGGTTAATCGTTGGTCAGTGTTGAATTATATTTGCCTAAACCAATGTTCAAACACGGTCAATTATATGTGACACTTTCTAGAGTTTAAAGTAAGTATGAGTTGAAAATTTTAAAACATGATTGAAAAAGGAAGAACTTTAAATATCATCGCTAATATTGTCTTCAAAGAGGTCTTCTAAAACCTATAATAAGTAAGAGTTTCAAAATTTATTTATTGACATATATTATTTAAGTAGAAACTAGTTCAATTGTTACATTCTTATTATGATTATCTATGATTTATTCATTAGTCTAATTGGTCTATTCAGTAGAAAAAAGTACTACACATTTGTGTTTTAATACATATGCAAATGCTACAAAGACTTTTCACATTTTTTTTTACTTTTTTTGAGTGAAAAGATAGTTAAAATACTTCACATACTAACTGGCTTCACTTAATAAAAGTAATCAAGTTATTATAAAACAAATATTTATACAAATTAATGATTAAATAACCTAAAAAATTGTGATAACCTGTGCATCAACACAGGTATCGTACTAGTTTACTTCTAAAATAATTTCAAATCTAAAGTAAAAATTAAATATACTTACAATAATTAAAAATTCTAGTGTGTATGAGTTAATTTTTTCACTTTGCATTTTTCTCTCTCTTTCACGTGACACTCTCACTTTTCACATCTCTTGACTCTCATTTTTCAAATTTTTTTTATCCACTAAAATCGGTCTAATAGTGAAAGGTTGAAATAATTTACACAAAATCTTAAGCTCAAACTTTGGTGTCACTATTATCTATCGACACTCATTCACAAATGACCCCTCACTTTTTCACGAAACCCATCCACCCACAAAAGACAAAGAAAAAAGATCACGACACAAAATTGTGTACGTACACTGAGCCAATTCCAAATCCCCTAGAAACTATATCACCGTGTGTGCTTGATTGGAACATCTTCCTTTGATCGTTCAATTACTAAAGATGGATGCACATGCTACTCTTTAAACCTTAGGTGCTCATATTGTTAATGTCTGTTATATGTTGAACGTGAATAATATGTTGACTCCCTCTTTCCTTTATGGTTTAACCATAAAAATGGAATGCTATTTGACTTTCGGTATCTATATCGTTAAATCCTATTATTGTTGAACCCTCGATAACTAATATTCCCTTCTGCAATTGCGTGTTTTGGACATGTGAATGTAAATCTATTTAAATTAATTTGTTTTGGATTGAAAATTATTTAACAATGGATCAGGGGAAAACCAACTCTTGTGTGTCAGATGATTGGGTCGAATGGAGCGCTCAATTACTGCAACTTCGTTGAAATATGAATAATATTGTTTCTTTAATTGAGAAATTTAAATTGTTGATTTTTTTGGATGAAAAAAAAATCGTTTGCTGGATGGTGTGAATGTTTACTGTTGCGTTGAAATGCTATGGCTGCAAATTTTCTTTCATTATTGTATCATTTTGTGAGCTGTAATGCCTATTTCTTGCTAATATGGGAATAAGTGTTTGAATAATTTAAAAGAGAAAATTAAATTTAATTTCCCTTGAAAAGAAATAATTAAGATTTATGTTTGATGCCTGTGTAAGTTTCTACGGAAGAATTTTGCGGGAATTTGATCTGTACTGTGATCAGATAAGCAGAGGTATATTTGTAGAGTTTTAATGGATAGTGTAGGGTTATGGAATTTAATTATAATTAATTATATTTAATTATGATTGAATTCTAATTAAGATGGTAGTTTTCCTTACTCTGAAGTTAATCCTATTCTTGATGAATCTATCTATTGAAAAACCTGTCTAGAATCCTATCAGATAAAGTAAATTCAATTGCCTGATTGGACAGAGTCAGTTCAATCATAACCAGAGAAACTCTAAAGAGTCATAAACTCATTTATATTCTAATATCAATTAAATTGTTTTAATTGATTCAAGTGCTAGAAAACCCCAAACCTAATTTCATGAAATTCAGTATTTGACCGTATTTTCACTGTTAGTGTGAGAAATTAAAAATTTCTACTGTATAAACCCATTACCACACGTCCCCCAAGCCCAACCCAACTAAGCTAACTATTAGTTCCTAAACAAACTAGATTAGTTGCAAACAAACTAGATACTTTTTCCCAAATTCCTATACAAGTCTTGTCATGGTGTCCTTAAGTGTACTAAAACCACTAATCCTCCCCTTGTTTTCTCTTCATGGCCGTCCACTCCTGTCTTGGAGAAGGTGAGTTTTTGTTTTCACTTTTATTCAATTCCTATCTCCCATTTTGCTAGTTACCAAAATACCCTCTTGAGTAGTCTTACAAATAGCTTTAAAGCAAAAACTCCCTTCACTTTTCCTCTCCAAAAATCATGAACCTTGAGAGAGAGAGAGAGAGAGAGCCTTGTTCTAAAATTCTCTAAGTGTTGGAGGAGAAGTTGGAAGCTAGAGTGTCTAAGGAAGTTGGTGCTAGGTAAAGCTCCAACTTTTTCTTTCTTTATCTTTTCTTTCCTATCAAGACCTAAGTGGTCTAAATCTTTTCTTTACCTCCTTGGTTCTAAACTTTGTTCTTTCTTGTGTTTATGTCCTATAACAACCATTCTTGGTGTTAGTTGATGGCTCACTTTGCCAAAGATTGAAGGAGATACTCCTTTTTTCCCAAAACCCTCTTTCAAGCTTATAGGATCTTATCATAAGGTAAGGAAAGCTAACCCTTTTCTTTGTGTTTGGATTGTGGTTATTTTTTTTTTGGTGTGGTTTGTTGCTTAAAAATGTTGTTGGTATTTTTAAAAGTGGTAAACTTGATGAAAGGAACCATTTTTGTGCATATGTGTATTGTGTTCCTGATGCTATTTCATTTTTCTGCTTGAGCATGGTTCATTATTTTTGCTATATTTGGAGTTGTAGTTAATATTTTTGAGTGCTTGTTGTTTGGTTGTAAACTAGACAAAATTTTATTCAAAATGGACTCAAGAAATGGGTTAAAAGGTTAAGAAATTAAAAAGTTAAGCCTTTTAAAAGTTGTGCATGTTTTTTGAAAAAGTTGATCTGACAGTGTGTAGTAAAATGAGATTTTGGAAGATTTAGTCGTGTACTTGTGGAAAATCTTTGAACGAAAAAATGAGAAACAAATATTTCCAAGCATATATGGTTTGCCTATATTTGATTCAGTTTTCTATTTTTAATGATTTTTAGAAAATGAAGGTTGTACTTGTTTTTTTGACTAAAAGTGGTTTTGAGAACTGTGAACTTTCAAAAATCATATAAAATTGTGTAGACCTTTGTTTTTAATGTTCTTGGTCATTTTGAAAAAAAAATTAAGTGCAATTTCAGAAAATAAATGAGTTGGACTCTATAAAGCTTCATTTGGATATGAAAAATAGCAAAACTTGTTCGCCAATCCTCCAATAGATCATCTTGACCTTGTTGTTTTGTTATTTTTGTATCTTTTTTGTAGATTTTCTCTTTAGGTGATCTTTATTGTTTTAGAAAATAGACAAAATTTATTTTTCAACCATATATGGATAATGTTAAGAAAAAATTGTTTACTATCCCAAGATAATTTTTAAAACAGAGGCTGAAATCTAGTAGCTACTAGAGTCTGTTCTAAAAATAAGTTTTTTAACTTTTTGTATAACTTTATAAAAACTTTATATTTTGTACTTAAAACTTAATGGTGTGTCTTTTAAAATAAAATTTAAATATGAATTTCAATAAAATATATTCTTTATTGTTTTACATATTTTAAATAGATTTTTGGTGATTTAATTAAAAATGGATTAATAATAAGGCTCATAAAACTATGTTTTATGAAAAATCTAAGACCTAAGCTTTAACTTGATGATTTCATAAATTTATTTTCTTATTTAATTTTAATACTTTGATATTTTAAATACAAAATTTATATTAATATATAAGACTTGATAAATGTTAGATTAAAATAATTTATTGGTGAAAATTGCAAAAGGCATGGCTTGGTGAATAATTATGACTTGATGACATGTTGATTATGTTGTGAAACTATTGAAAAAGACTTATTCAGGTGTGAACGATAAGTGGTTGTTGATATATGTTGCCATCAATTTTTGTTTAAGATGAGTTGTTTGTCATGCACGCATGCATTATTGTATGAGCATGTGGTACTGAAGGTGTCGGTATTCACGGGATCGTGGCGCAAGCCGGGTGTGAAAGCTTGAGGACTACGGATGGCGCAATTCCATAGGAGATTGGGGCCTTGCAAACCCTGGGTCGTAGTGGCAGTTCCCCCATACAAAAATCTTGACAAAGTGCACTAGTTCCCATGATCAGTGGCCGATATTCCCCAAGTAGTTTAGGCACGTGCCGCTTTGAGAACCTTGGTGAGGGTATTTGTGTTTATTATATCATGATTAAGGAATATTCGGGCTGGTTGCTTAGTTTTTAGATTTCCATGGAGAGTCTAGGATTCATGGTCTACATTACATACTTGTTCATACTTTAATCAAGAATACTGAAATGAAAAACCCTATGTATGTTTATTTGTCTTGATTGAATGTATGCTTTATCTTATGCTTAGAATGTATGTTTTGAATGCTATTTTTGTTTCTTTTGGGTAACTTGTCCTTGCTTGTGTGCTTTGTGTGTGTGTGATTGTGATGATTGCGATTGTCTTTGATCACGGGAGCATATGGCGTTTCCCTTTTAGAGTGATGCTTTTAGTGTGGAGCTGACACCGACCATCCATGATGGGTGAGATGGTTGGACAATTGATGCTGACGCCCATCAAGCATGTTTTGATGGTCTGCTTCTCACCCACTACACGCCATGTGATGCCCTGATTTCTAGAATTCTCGTTACGATTCAAGTGGATTTCTTGGATTTTGCTCGAGAGGTTTTGCATCCCCCACTTGTTGTTCTTGCACGTGTGCCTACTCCTCATCGAGTGGGTAATGCCCATGAGTACCGAAGGCTCTTCAGCACGCGCGCTTCTTGTGGAGGACGAGGCTCGGGCCATGTTTCTTTTGTGGGAGACGATGATGACACACCCTCTACCTCTCTTCATTGTCTCTAGGAGACAATGTAGTTGTGTTGTATCTTTTGAGTAGAGTTGACTAGTTATAGGGAGTGAGTTATGTATCCCCTCCCCCTTTTGTGTTATATTTTGGGTTCATTATCACACACCTCTCCCATTATCCTTATGTTATTTGATATTTCCTATTTATGTTGGACCTTTCTATGGCTATGTATCTAGTACTTTGCATGCTAAATATGCCCTCTTTATGTATGGCAATGTATTATGTTTTTATCTTCGTCTATGACTTTCTTTTGCGATGCGTTGGCGATTAGCTGATTTATCTTAGGAAAAAAAAAACTTATCCATATTTTTACAAGCAAGTAAATGAAGAGTTTTTCCTAATTGAATTTAAAATCAAAATAGACGACTAGCTAGTGATTTCTTTCCGTTGTTTTCTTGTGACGATTCGTGGCAGTTGTATCGCGGGTTGTCGCATGAGTAGTATATTATTGAGTAATTGAACATAGTAGAGCCGTGGCAGTGTACATGTGAGGGCGTGTGGGGGAGGTCTTGGAATTGGGTCAAAAGCCTTATATGTCTATTAATTAATGTATTCCTTGAGAGTATGACAATTGGGCAAGTTACGTCGGGCGTTACTTAGTCTTTGCTGGAACCGTGCCATGTTCTCAAGTACAAGAGATGGTTTGTTTAATCACTTGCCAACGGCCATGAATGCCAACGTATATGAACTTTAGGAGGAACCATTATAGTGCTTAAATATCCTAATATTAGTAGACTAATAACAATAATCAGTAGACTATTATAATAATATTGCCTAAATAATGATCATCCTATTAGATTAATTATTTAATTAATCTATTTTATGGATTAACATTAATCAAATTATTAGGAATTATTATTTAATTATTAATATATTAAGTATGGTCAATAGTTATTATTATCACACCTAATTAATAGATAAATGTTGTATTGGGTTTTTGTTCTAAATAGCCATCATGAGTTAGGCTTATCAATTGATATCTAATGAGAGGTTTCTGCCCTCATGTGATATGTTACTTAATCGTTGTCCCATTAGACGGTTAATTCTGTCTCTAACGAGCCAATCGTGATTGAGGGGAGTCTTCTCTTATCCTAGGTTTCATGAAGATCAAGACAAATCAATTCTTTATATTGGGTGCACAAATTCTATCATCCTATTCTCTCTATACTCATGCGATAATATGTAATAATCTTATATCTATTTGATCCTTGTACATTTAGGGCTTTTAAAATTTAACACATCCATGAAAGATCCTAATATCAGTACGTAGTTTAGAATTATAGTATAATTAGTCACAAAAAAAAGAGAATTATGGTATATTTTAAGTAAAATTTATATTAAGGTAAACCCAAGAGGTACACCAGAGCAGCGTGAAATGGATTAAAAGCGGACAAAAAAAGATAATTAATTAATTCTTAAAATATATAATATTAATAGAAAAATAAATAAATAAAAAGATATTAGTTGAACTATTGCTTAAGGAAGAAAATATAAAGATTTAATAGGAATCTAATTTACTTCTAAATCTCAAAGATAGCACTTTTTAAGAAGGAATCCAAACTTTGTTAAGAAAAATGAATATAGAAAAAAATAATTAATTTATGTAAATAATAATAAAGTATATTAAGTTTTTTCTTAGGTAAGAACGCAAAGAAAGATAGAAAGGATATAGAAAGAAACAAGAGTATCTGAATGTATGTATATTGAGTATAGAGAGAATAAACAAGATAAAGTGTACAGCCAAATTTAAGATGACTAACTATCTACATAAATATAGTGTAAATCTAAAATTTAATTATGCCAAAAGTAATAAAAATAATAATATTTTGATGACAAGACTGAGGTCAATAATGTAAGCTTGAGCCATGTCATAAAACTTTATAAGATAATACATTTGCAGGTTCCTGAATTTTTTGGGTTTTTTTAAATAGGTCCTTAAATTATAAAAATTTGTAATTGAGTTTCTAATCTTTTATAATTTTGTAATCAAGTCGCTGGGTTTTATAAATTGTTAACTTTGACAGAATATTCTTTATTCCCTCTTGACCCCAGAGACCTAATTACAAAAATTGGAAAAGATTAAGGACTCAATTACAAATTTTATAGTTTAGGGACCTATTTAAAAAACCCAAAAAATTCAAGGACCTACGGATGTATTATCCTTAAATAAAACTTAGTAATGAGAGACATGTCCTTTAATTTGCGCACCCTATAAATATACTTCCAGGATACCTCTTTGTCTTAGAATTTAAAAGAACCACTGAGTTACCCTATATAATAACACACATATATAGCAAATTATATAGTAAAGATTAACTAGTATTCAAGGATGGAACTTTATTTTTAGTAGAGTTGTCAAAATGAGTCGCTCGACCTAAACTGACTTGACAGGCTAAAGTTTGAAAAATAGGCCAGGCTAGGCTAATTTTATATAGGCCATAGATTTTTTAGCCTATTTGACCTAATAGGCTGTGCTAAATTAACCCATTTTATTTTTTTACATAAATTTATATATTTTTTTATAAGAAAAAATAAAAAAAACATCAGGTCAAATAGCCTCAGTAACTTTCGAGCCAACGTTTTTATAGCTCGGCTTGACCGTTTAGCCCATTGAGTCAGGCCAAATTGACCGTGTTCTTTTCTAGCCTCAAAATAAAGAGCCCAGCCTGGCCTAGCCCACTAACCCATCAAGTCAGGCCACTCTTGACAACTCTTGTTTTTAGAAGGGATAATAACTTTTCTATTTTTTTATTTTCTATATGTACTTATTTTAGAAAATATTATTCCCTAGATTTCAAAATAAAAAAGTTTTAACACCCAAAAATTTCATATTAAATAATTTTTGAGTTTTTTTTAACTGGATCCCTAATCTTTTCCAACTTTTGTAATTAGGTTCCTGGGTGTAATTTAACGGTTTGTAAACAGACAAATAACCGTAGGGACTTCATTACAAAAATTGGAAAAAATTAGGGACTCAATTACAATTTTTTATAGTTTAGGGACCTACGGATGTATTATCCTAACTTTATAATATTGTGAATAGAAGTAGACACGTAAGACTTTGAGGCTTGCAATTTTATTGAGCAGGAGATATTATGGAATCTCTCCTCCTCTTGGAAGAAACAAATATGTGGTAGAGACACTATTGTGGAAGGAACTAGGAGCAGATCAACACTGAAAGCCTTCCACGATACCAAGATTAGGTAGGGAAAAAGAATCTTGCACTGAGAAGTAAGATAAGTAGGATTTACATTTTTCTGTGTGTTAGGGGTAGCCCAAAATTTTGTGTGAGGTCTAGGATTAAGTGAATTATTCACCTAGATCCTTGTGCTAAGTAAAAATAGTTTAGCCCCACTAATTAGAATTATATTCCTTTCTCTTATGGTTGATGTGTTTATGTAATTGTCATAATATGAATTGACTATTGATGATTGAATTGATTAATTGTCTGGTTATTGATTGATTAATGTTGTTGGATGGTTCTCATCGAGTCTTATTGAGTTTGCCATATGCATGATGGTGGTCTTTCATATTAAACTTGATATCCACTTTAAGATATGGAATTATTGACGTTTGTCAAGTGAAATAGAAGGGACACCTATTGATGGCAAATCATGAAACTAATATTGAGCATTTAACATTTTTAGTGAAATTCTTGATTAATACCAACTCTAATGAGAGTGACTATGATCATATAATCATTGTCTATTGGACATGGGGTGCTAGAATAGCTACACCTTGTGATGGGGGAAGAACTTTATATTGAAGGCCAATGAGACCTTAAGGACATCTAGTGTACGTTATCCCACATGTGGTCAGAGGGTCCCAACTTTGGGTCGTAGTCAATGCAATTTATGCATTAACGTGCTTGACAAATCATTGCAATTTATCCATGATCAATATAGTGTGCTGGCAAGTACCTATTATCACCAAATACTATTACCACTCCAAACTTTTGATGAATCACCTATTGCTGGTGAATATTGATTTGTATGTTGAGGTTGGTGGAGTACGGGCTCATGATCTTACTACTTTGATATTAGAATATTCTCCATGGAGATGTATTATATGACATGCATTCTTTGCATTCCATTTGCAAAATGTGTTAGTTGGTCCTGCATCATTTGTTTGTGATTTTTTACCTATTGTTATGATGTAAATCCTATAATTGTTTACCTAATTCTAGTGATAAGGTTCTTACCTCCTAGGTATTTTAGTTTTTTTTTCTTTTTCTATATGTTGGCGTGATTTGTGCTAGAATAGTTAGAGGCAACTATCAGTGTTCGACAACCACAAAGAGTCACCTTCTATTTTTTTAGCATAGGACATATGTCGCATAAGCACTACAGATTATTACTATTATTATACCTATATTATGATAGGTGTTACAGGGATGGCTATTTCACAAACTGAATTGACTCGCGAACTTGTTCTAACCAACTTTAATCTTTCGGGTTGGGTCAAGTCGGGTTGGTCAGGTTTATCTGACCCATGTTCATTCCTACCTTAAGGAAACATTGACACCATTAAAAAGGGGTGATCTAAGTTTTAGAAGTTATATGTTTGTTGGTGTCTGTAACACTCCTACTTTTGTATGTTAAATTATTCTGTATGTTTAAAAATTGTTTTTAAGTCATCAATGTATTTAGAATAATTAATACTAATTTTGGAAATTTTTAAAAAAATTTATTAAGATAATTTTTGTAAAATGACAAAAATACCCCTGGTTGACTATGAGAACCAACCAGAGACTTTTTTATATCAAAATATTTTAAAAAATTTATATTAAGTATCTTTTATTATAAAAACTTTATTTTGAAAGAAAAATAGTAAAAAAATATAACAATCCTATTTCAATTCTTCAACTGTATTTTTAATATTTGATAATGCAATTTTCTAAAATTGAGATGGAATTTCAGAATCCTGACCCCCTACTTTACGCTTAGGATTTCAAGAGCTTTTTAATCGTGATTTTTAATAATTTTTCTGAGTCAGAGCCAGGAAAAATTAGAAAATGATGATTTTGTCCATATTTCTCAGTATTAAGGGCTAACATGAGGAAAAGATTCAATTGACATGAAAATGTCAATTTAAGCTTGGAATCATGTCATATATATTAAAATATAATTTTTTAAATTTTCTAGAAATTTTTTGGAATTCTTGTATAAAATGACCAAATTACCCTTAGGTGTCTAATAAGTCAGCCAGTATTGGTTTGACATCCAAAAAGGGTGAAAATGGTGATTTTAGTTTATTCATGGGTAAAATATTTAATTTTAAAATTTTCATAAAATTTTTTATATTTATTGAATTAAAATAGATTTTATATGAATTTTTTAGCTTAAAAATACAAAATAAATAGATAAAATTTGAAATAAATTAATAAAAATAAAAATTAATTATTAGGATTTTATTTTTGATGAAAAATAATGTATTTTTCCAGTTTTACATTTAATTTCATTTTTTTGATATTAAAAGTCATTGTTTTCAAGTTTAGGCGATTTTATCAGTACCGGTTAATTTACCTACAGATAAAATTAACATCTAGAAGCTAGACAGCTAAGGGAGCACATCCCCAACCTAGGAATAGCTGATTCATCACTCTAATTTTGATATGTGTCCCTAATTTAATTAAAAATAAATCAAAAATGAGATTTATGACATAATAGCTTATGTCATCAAAGTGGATACCTAAGCTTGTTCCTCCTCTATAAATACCCCCCATTCTTGGTCATTTTTCACACATCGTCCACTTTCTCAAGCTACCAAATTCTTAGAGAGCTTCTCTCTCTAGAAATTTTTTTTCTTTTACTTTGCTTTTATGCTAAAATTTTACTAGTTTTCCAACAACTAGTAAAGTTCTTTTCCTAGGAGCTTTGCCTCAAAAATTCCATCCTCTTCATCAACCACTTTAGAGGTAATGGGGGGAGTAGGGTTGATTCTAAATTATTGTCACTTTGCATGTTGGTAGGAAGAGTTTTCCCCTAAACCTGTTTAGGCTTAAGTTTTACTATTGTTATTATTGTTTAATGTTAAACTTTAATTTTTGCTAAATTGTTACTCTGTCCAAATTTAGATTATTAAATCATAATTACTAAATTGTTACTCTACTCAAATTTAAATTATTAAATTTTACTTGCTAAGCTGTTGCTCTGTTCAATTTTAGAAAATTAAAATGCATTTGCTAAACTATTACTCTGCTCAAATTTAGAAAATCAAAATGTATTTATTTAGTTGTTATTCTACCAAAATTTTAGTAATTAAATTATAATTACTATGTCGTTATTTTGCTAAAATTTTATATGATTACTAAATTGTTATTCTGTTAAAATTTTGGTATTGTACAATTTCTGCAAAATAAGGCAGAAATGTTGATTGTATTGGTGCTCAAATTAGATGAGACCAAGGAAACCTTTGCTTGATAAGTTAGGAATTGATAGTTTAGTGAGTAATGTAAAGTGAGTGACATGTAGTGGCATGACACCCTGCTAGGAAAGTTACAATTTGGTACGCTGAGGAATGAAAGGTAGGGACCCATTTGTGGAGGTTTTGGGGGTAGGCATCGAGTGGTGAAGGTCCCAATGGCTAGGGTAGCGCCCTTGAGCCGGGATATTTACCTGACCAAAGTCGATAACCTCGACAACTGCTCAGCATTCCAGGATTGGTTTGAGAGTATACTTTTATAAATGGATATCCTAATTGTTATTTTCCTCAATGATAATGAAGACTGTACCACATGATGATGTTGAGAGAGGTATATGTGCTCCTAATCACTTCCCAGGTTCTGTTGAGAACTATTACCCATTAATAGGAAGTATGGATCCATCCTTAGTCAAGGGTAGTTTGATTTAACTTAGAATGACCTTAGGATCTCTTTTGTTGTCAACTGTGTTTTATTTTTGTTTTATGGTAGATTTCCTATTATACATGTAAAAATGATTTTAGAACAAAGCACCTCACTCTATTATTTTCTTCTGTGTATGATTGATCATGATTATTGAAGACGACATTAACGCCCTGTGATGTTGAGTACGAGTTAAAGGACATCTCAATGAGGGAGGACTTGAAGACCTATAGTACTTTTTTTTTTAGGGATAGGGTAAATGAACACTGCTCTGTATAAGATCTTTTAATGTTTTTTTTTTTTTAGTTTTTTGGTATTATCAAACCATGATGTACAGTTTTATGATATATATGTATATACAGTCTTATCTTTCAACTTTTACTACCATTTCCGAATGCTGTTAAGTTTGGAATTTCTTTTAAAAGTGGAAAAATTTTACACGCATTTTTATTTACTTAAACTTAATAACTAATTAATATGAATTGTATTTAATATGAATGAGTGTTACAGTGTCCACTTAGAATTTTTTTTTTCTAAGTGTTGGAAGCTTTTTTTTTTTTTGAACTTGGTCATATTTTGATTCCTTGAAAAGACTATGTTACTTGGAGTTGAATTAGTCTAAGTTATATATTCAAGTTACAAGAATTTTGAAGAAGATCAATTCAACTTTGAAGTTGAAACTAGATAGCCAAGGATAGATGAAGAAAATGGCTAAGTGTCAAAGACGTAAAGAGGATTTAAGTAAAAGGATTCAAGAAGACCACATCGCATGGTAGTTATCAGTAGTTATCAAAATCATTTAGATTGAGCAAAATGTCAAGATCTTAGATAGCTAATCCAAAGCACTTAGACACGTGGATGTGTAAGATTTTTTGACCATTGGAGTCAGAAATCTATAAATAGGCACCCATGTACGTCATTGTCTTTGGTTGAAACACAATACACTAAATTTTTGTAACACCTACATATCAGGCATTCAAACATGACTACTTATTCAAAAAGAAACGTGTATGTTTTCACCCACAAGTTTCAATACAAGCATTATTTTTCTACCATTTGTTTTCTTTTCGTTGATTTATTTTCTAGTATTTACATTTACAATATTTAATTCTTGCAATTTTGCTTCTACTTTTTCTTTATCTTCTTTTCTGTTTGATATTACACTTTTACTACTTTTACATTTAATGTTCATTTACTTTTTGCATTTTATAATTCCAATCATTTATCTTTACAAAGTTACTTTCTTGCAATTCTTTAACTTTCTAGTACTTTACTTTTTTTTTTTTTTACTTACAAAGTTACCTCCTTGCATTTACAATTTCAATTTAAACATTTTTCTTTCAAATTCATGCATGTTTTTCTAATCTCTAGGTAATTGAATACTACATTTTACTTAGAAATCTAAGTAAAGATGTACTTGGCAACTTTGAAATCTGGTTAAGTTAAATTGATTTGAAATTCGATTTACATCAAATGCTTTGTGTACGCATTCAAACATTTGAGAAAAGTCACAAAGTAAAGATCATTATCAAGTTCGACTTCAACGAATTGAATACTGAATCTTACTCGCTAATTAAAATCTTGAACAAAGATACTTGAATTGAGATTTTAACTTAATTCATGCCTTCAAGTTGAAAGCAAAACATTGTTGGTTTATCAAAAAGAACTCACAATTGATCTTTTGATTCTAAGTGTCCCACTTAAAAATATATTTATTGTTAGAATTAAAAAGTGGTTTTTTTATTTATTTTTAGATTGAATATAAAAGATCAACACACCAAGAATTGAAACAAATTTCCACCATGAAAAATTTGGCACGCTTAATAGGACAAAGGTTGCCATATGTTGTAAAATCATTCTTGAAGGTCTCCATTACAAAGTTCACACCCCATCACAAGGTGTAATTACTTTGGGACCCCAAGTCCAACAAGGAATACTGATTATATGATCATAGTCGAATCTAATTAGAGTTGGTATCATTTAAGAATTTCACTGGGAATATCAAATTCTCAACACCAGTTTCGTGATTCACCATTAGTAGGAGTCACTACTGTTTCACTTGACAAAAGTCGATAATTCCATGTCTTTAAACAAAACCAACTTTAATCTAAATGACCAACCACCATGCATGTGACAAACTTAATGAGACTCAATGAGATCTATCCAATAACAACAATCACACCAATAAGCACTCCATTCAAGTATCAAATAGTCAATTCATAATAAGGCAATTACATAAACAATTCAATCATAGCATAAAAAGATACAATTCTATTGGTGAGATTGAACTAGGTTTACTTAGCATATGGATCTAATTGAATAATTCACTTAATCTTAGACCTCACACGAGGTTTTAGGATGCCTCTAATGTAACACCCTAAGGGGTATTACCGTAACTAAGCCTAGCTCTCTAAGAACAAAAAAAAAGACTTAAAAACATAGAAACATGTTAAAGCGACTCATAAATATAATTAAATATTATATATGAACAATACAATGAGAAAAATACACGCCTAATACAACTCATCTATCACCTGAAGGTGTCGAATAAAACATGAAGAGGAATACAAGAAAACAATATAAACTAGACTACATCTTCTTGCATGTGACTCCAAGCTCCACTTGTATATGTATTCACTTGTATCCTGAAAAAAAGGAGAAACTTAAAGGAGTGAGACATAATGTCTCAGTGAGTGTTCTAAGGGTTCTACGGATAGGTTAAACTCTTCTACTCGGACAACCTTGATTACTTATCTCTCATGGCTTTAGCCTCACTAGGCCTCTCATAATAATCCATACCTATGGTCGGGTCTACACCTTTTAATAATCAGTGTTTCCTGTTAACTCCTCTCTCATTCTCACAATTGTTATACAATCTTACTATCTCATTCTTAACCTAAGAACTCCTTTTTACCCAAAACCTTCTCTAATTTTTAAACCCTTCATGTTTAGATTTTACTCTCCTTCCTTTTTATATTTAAGGTTATTCTTTAGGGGTTAAGTCTAAGGTCACAGACGTTCTAAAATACTTTTGACACTCCCTTAACACTCACCTTAATACCCTTATTTTGTTCTCTCTTACTTGTCTTATGCCTTTCTATTACGTTGTGTGAGGATTCACTCTTTCTCTATCTTATTCACAACTATTATTATCCAACTAGAACCCTCATAACACTATCTTAGGGCCTAGACTCTCACTTATCCTTAAGGTAGCAAACACAATTTTAATTACAAGCATACATTTATTTCACATCTTTTACCTAGTAACTAGACATACGCATTGTTTTGTTTCATTAAACAAGCATAACATAAGCACATATGCATAATCTTGACACTTCATCACAAGACACAATTACGTTTTCACACGTGTTCACATTACATCAATTGCTCATGAAGGTCACACAGACTTCTCATAATTACAATTGTAGCACACTTCAACATATCACACGATAACAAGATACATATGCATGCTATGCTCCTAAACCACTACTTATGCACATGTGGCACCAACCAAAACTTTTTGAAAAGTAGACTAGGAGTAAATACAGGCCATAAGAAGTGTCATCGGTACCAATGCCTTCGACTTTTGCACCCTCAACTAGCATGATATCCCCCACTGACTAGTCAGGGTTACCCAGTTTTGCCAGTATGCCCCGGCTCCATGGGATCAGCATGGACTATTGGAGTTTTCCCAACCGGATAACCCTCAAGGCTAAGGTTAGTCAACCCATCATGGCCTCTACTAGCTAGATTCCTACATACTTTCCTCATCACATAACTCAAATGTTATGATGCATGGTCACAAATAATGCTTACAACTTTTTATAGACTTTTATCATGAAACATTGACACAATTTCATATCACACTTAGTTTTTTCAAGGTAAATAATAATCATACAATATAAACTCAACAAGGCATAAGAAAACAAACAACAATGAGTTAAAAACTGCAAAAAGGAGTTCACAAACACAAAGAACGGAATAGCAAAAGTTGTATCCGCCTAGCAGGACGGAAGTCCTGCCCGGCAATCCAGTGAACCCATCTAGCGGGTTCGCGTCAGAACCCAACCCGCCCAGCGGGTTCGGATCAGGAACCAACCCGCCCAGCGGATGTTTTGCCCCACTAGTGGGTCCGCGCGCCTAGCACCAAAATGGAATCCAGTTTTTAAAGAAAAGTCGCCTAGCGGCTATCTAATCCTGCCGGGCGGATCCGTGGTACTAATTTTAATTTATTTTTTCTATTGTCTTTGGTTGCTAAATGCTCCCAAATAAATAATTAGATTCTTAATCACTCTTCTACATTGATAATTGTTCAATCAAATCTATAAATTCCTTACTCCTTCACAATCCCCTCAAAACCCATAAAATCCCTAAACTTAGGTATAAGGAGGGAAAAGATAAATAGATAAATAAGAACAAGGAAAGACATGGGAGAGAGCACTCACCTTTAGGAGCACGCAAAACTGAGTTCTAGGATTTGGGTTCTTCGATTTCTATTCCTTCTCTTTCTCTTCCTCTTTTTCTTCCTTTTTCTCCTCATCTCTTTAACTTCTTTCTTCTTCTATTTTGTGACGGCTAAACCTAACCCTCCTTCTCTATTCTCTTCTTATAACATGTGGGTGGGTATGTGGCTTAGTGGGCTTTAGTCCCCTATTGGGCCCTAGATGCTCTTTTGGGTTCTATGATAATATTTCTATTAATTTCTAATGCTAAGGTGTTAATAACAATAACACTAATAATAACAATAATAATAATATAATAACAACACCATAACAAAGAATTAATAATAATAATAACAACAACAACAACAGTAAATATAATAACAACAACACAACATAATAATAATAATAATAACAACAACAACAACAATAACAACAATAATAATAATAGCAATAACAACAACAATAAATAATGATAGGAACAATAATAAGAATAATAAGTGATCTAATAACAATAACTCTTAAAACGTCTTTTGTCTAATAACACATGGAAATGGTTCTACTAAGAGCTACCTCGTAGTTTATTTCTAGTACTTGAAATTTAGGGTGTTACATCTAACACACAAAAACATGTAAAACCTACTTATCTTACTTCCCAGTGAAAGATTCTTCCTCTGCACCTAATTTTGGTATCGTTGGAGGCTTTGCTTGTTAATCCATTTTGAGTCCCTTCCACAGTAGTGTCTTTACCACGTGTTTGTTTGTTACAAAAGGAAGAAGTGGTTTCAAAATATCACCTATACAATAGAATCACAAGCTCAAGGTATATTTCCCTCTATAGTAAATCGACTCCTATTATTTAGACTTAGTTGAAACTAAAATATAGTATACCTACTTTCTAATTCTTTTATAATTTTGTCTTCATTAAGTTGGTCTAATTAATTAAATAAATTGATTTATCCATAATTTCCTGACATACTATTAATCTCATTTGTCTAAAATTTAATTCATGTACATATTTTATTACATGTATTAGAAGGAGACATCCACGAATTCATATTACACAAATTTTCTTTATTATGTTGTTTTGTGTCCTCAGTAGACTTTCTGTCTAATTTTAATTAACTCACATCTTATTCATTTATTTATTTATTGGTCCAACTTAGTTTTATATTACTAACTTTATATTCAATCTTTATTAATTTTTATGGCATGACTAAATCATGATTGATTAATTTCCTCCTCAATTTTCTTAAGTTTTGTGATAAAGCTCAAGTTTACTTAGTTATTCTTACTTTGTCTTATTAAGATTTAATTCATATTATGTTTACTATTATTATCATTATGTTGTTGTTATTATTATATTACTTATTTTTGTTATGGTATTGGTTATCTCTTCACTTTATTTAACCATAATTAATCACTAGAAAATACATTTTTTGAATTTTCCTTATCATTGATGCACTTTAGAATTTCCTATCTATTATAAATCTCTTCTTTTGATGTTTGTTTTATTCTTCAATATCCCTTTAA
This sequence comes from Spatholobus suberectus, assembly GCA_004329165.1. NCBI lineage: Eukaryota > Viridiplantae > Streptophyta > Magnoliopsida > Fabales > Fabaceae > Spatholobus > Spatholobus suberectus. Next base: position 19,537,231 of record CM014735.1, read on the forward strand.
CTTTTATTTTAAAGCCTAATTACTCCTTTTATTTCACATAAATGTTTCATTTATTATTATTATTATTAGTAGTAGAAATGTTAATATTATTATTAGTACCATTATTAATTATCATTATTACAATATTTATACTCCCTATCATTATTGTTGTTGTTTTTGTAGATACACATGTATCATCCACTAGAGGTAATCACAGATATCATTATTGTTGGTTTTATTATTATTCATTTCTAACAGATCACTCAATCAATAATTATTTTTCCATAGAACAATATTAAAAGAAATATATGTAGTAAGACTACACTACTATTTAGGTGGGAAACTAATCATCTTAATGTAACTATGTGTCTTTATGTTTTTAATGTATGTATTTGTATATAGTTTTCTTTTATGCTACATTAAACTTTTATTTATTAAAATATGATTCACTTTCGCAATCTTTTTTTTTAAGAAACCATAGGTATCTTTTACAGAAGGCAATCCTGCTTGAACCAAATAAGACCAATATGGACAATAAAGCTTTTCCTTTGAGTATTTAATGCAACTACATACTCAAAACTCAAACTTAAGACCATTGCTTAAGCTTGAAAAAACCTTTTTCAACCATTTTTAATCCTACATGTTAATTAATTTTATTTTTTCATTTAGATTATTCTTTCCAGCCATTATTCATTAAGACATTTATCTAATTGAACACACCTTAGCCAATTACTAGCCCATTAAGACTTTTCGACTATTATTTGGCTTTTAATATTTTCACCCCCCAATTAATAAGTATACCCTTTTTTATATATTTTTTATTACCAAAATATCCTTTTATATAAAAATAATATAAACCTTATTTTTGCACCTCCTGCCCCCTTCCCCCACTTCATTATTCTTTAAACCCTATTTTTCACCCTATCTTCATCATTTTTAAACCCTATTTTTGCAACCCCTCATCTTCATTACTCTTTTAAACCCTTTGCACCTATTCTCTCCCCCCCTCTTTTTTTTCTCTATCAAAAATAATGGAAGAAAGGGTGGTTAAGAGGAAGAGAGGAATCAAGGCATAGTGATTGGAGAGAGATGATGGAGAAAGAAGAGAGGGTGGTAGAGGAAGAGGGAGGCAAGCAGAAAAGAACATTTCTAGAGAAAAGATTCCTTGACAAGATAAAAGAATTATTTGAAAAAGGGAAATAAATAAGAAAGGGTATTTAGGAAAATTTATTGAAAAAAAAGGTGTATTTATTAATAAGGAGAGATGTAAATATCATTTGCCCTTCTATTTTTAATTTTCGACAAGATAAGGGATTTTCTTTTCAAGAGATGTATTGTTAATTTGTTATCATGATGCCCACGAAACACAATTCCATTACTAGCCCAAAGGGCATGGCCTTTTAGTGTGTCACCACACTGACATTGGGTGTTGCTATTCCCACCCCATTGTTTGCTTTTTTCACCCCAACTTTTGTTTGTATTTTTTTTTCTTAAAACACCCTCCGATGGAAACATGTTTCTATTATGGAACACGTTTCTGTTATGGAACACGTTTCCGTTATGTATTGTCCATAACGAAAATGTGTTTCCATTATGTTAGAAGGGTGCACCTAGGATACATAATGGAAACGCATTTCTGTTATGCATTTTGAAATTAATAATTCTTATTTATTAAATTCATTTATGTTTTTGAGGCACAGCTTCTAATGGTTCACTGATGTGTGAGCAGAGCATGCGTTTGAATCGGTGCGATCTAGACCCTTAATTTATTGTGTGTAATCTCGACTGTTTCTTTTTCTAATGCACAAGACATTGCATTTAATGATTCTCTAACAAATAAACAGGGTATGCCTTTGAATTGATGCGACTTGAATTCCTGATTTAGTCGGTGTAATCTGGATCGTTTCTTTTTCTAATGTACAAGACATTGTTTTGAATGATTATCTGACATGTGAACAAGGCACACATTTGAATCAGTGCGATCTGGACCATTGATTTAATCGGTCTAATTTGGATTTTTTCTTTTTCTAATGCACAGGACAAAGCCTTTAATGATTCTTTAACGTGTGAACAGTATCTATATTAGTATAAAGAGATGTGTGCTCTGAAGCACTTACCATTGCCTTTCTTGATAGCCATCTTCATTCCATATTGTTGCTTCTCCTTAGAAGATGGATGGATTCCTTGTTGTGGTGTATTACAATGGTCATATGACAACAACATCTGAAAGGGTCTTATTTCGATGTCTTCATGGTCCTGCTTTTCTTAGGGCCACTAAGGACATGACAGTTGCTGCTTTGGAGAAAAAAAATTCACGATGCGATCGGAAGTAGTAGAAAAATACTTGATATTCATTACCATCAACCTATATCTTTAGGGATGGCTGTGTTCATTACGAGTCTATGGATATTAAACATGACAAGGATGTGGCAAGGATTAGGGATGTCATAGTGGGTCTAACCTGTGCGGGTCAACCTCGTATAACTCGCCTAAACGGGTTTGGTTGGATTAGGTTTTTCAACCCTTTAACCCGCATAACATAATCCATACAACCTGCCAACCTAATAGGTCAAAAGGCGGGTTGGGTTGGCTTGACCCGTCGAGTTGACTTTTTTTTACTTATGTAAGTGTTTTCAGCTATACAACACATTCATATTCACCTAAGTTAGGGTTAAGTGATTGAGAATATAGCTTCTATTTGTTTAAATATATGAAATCCTAATAAAACAAATTTTTGTGGTGATTAGAATTTAAGACTAATAAACACTATGCTTAAAATTTATAATCATCTCTTAAGTATTAGGTTGGTTCCTTGATTTACTAGTTTTATAACATTTTTTTCTTTTTTTTAATTATATTTAAACATAAAATTTGGGAAAATTTTAAAGCAAATAAAATTATTAAATATTTTATAATTTTTTAGTGGTTGGCGGGTTAACCCAACCTAACCTACCAACCCACCACGGGTTGGGTTGGGATTTTTAACCCAATGCAAAAAAGGGTTCAACTTAACCCAACTCGTTTTTCGGTGGGTTGGCCCATTTTACATCCTTAGCAAGGATGTTTTCTATATTTGCCCAATTTTCTAGACTTGCGCTGATTGACTTGTATGCTACGTTAGGCAAATCTCCCGAAGAAATCCTTGCCCGTCTTTGTCGACCACAAACCGCTAAAGAGATCATCGCGTGCTTGTGTGAACTTGAGGCATCAACTAGATCTAATGATTAAGCAACCATTAGTTTGAGTGAATCATGATGATGCATTGATAAATCTACATTTTATTTGGATTTATAGAGTAAGTTCATATGATTTTTGCATTAGCTTATAGGAAATTTGTGAGAAAATAGACCATTAATGAAAGATTTCATGTGGTGTGCATTTCTAAGCTTTCTATTTAAAATTTGCATGAATTGCCTTGATTTTGTTGGATTTTGTGAATGATAGTTAGATGAGCAGAGAAAGGAAATATAGTCCACAGGTTTAGAGGGAAGCTATGCTAATCAAAGAGGACCTAAAAGAAGCAACAATGAGTTAACGACCGCAAAAGGAGTTCACAGACTCAAAAATTGGTGAGGAATAGACTTTGACACACATTTTGGAGTGGCCAAGGTTGCACCTGCCTGGTGGGTTGTGTATCCTATAACGCCTGGTTGCTTTTAGGATCAAAGACTGTCCCCACAAACCAACACAAGACTTTTTAGCATGCTTTTTCCTTCACTCACATGCTTCTTAGGAAACTTCCCAGGAGGTCACTTATCCTAGAATTGCTCTAAGTCAAGCACGCTTAACAGTGGAGTTCTTAAGTGATAGGCTACCGAAAAGTAGATGCATCTTGTTGGTATAGGTAGCATTTATTAATTCCTTTAAGCTATCCTCAACTGTATAGTCCCATACTTGCACAGCCTGTGGATCCCTCTCATTCTAGTGTGTATTCTATTCATTCATGTATCCCTCCCGCTAGGAGCCGCTCCTTGTTTGTGCCTTATTTCTTTCGCATCGGCGATCACTCCCTGCCCTCATCAGCGCTCAGGATGTTACATATCCTACCGAACGGGTCAGCACGCCCAGCGGCTATCTAACCCTGTCGGGAAGGTCGGAGGTCTAAATTTTAATTTGTTTTTGTACACAATGGGCCTGTATTGCACAGATACTTGACTGGGTTGAGCCCTTTACTCCTGCACTTCAATTTCGAAATTTAGCTAGAAATAAAAAGGAGAGGTCCAAACTTTTGATCTGATCTCTATTCTACCTATATCTATCTACTTTTCCTTTTGTTTTTGGTTTTTGGAGAAGAGTTCTTCTAGAAAAATAGGATACTCAAAGTCAGAGACAAAAGGAACCTTTTTTCTTGTAAAAAATTTCTTCCTATGTTATTCTTTATGTATTTCTATAGAATTTAGTTTCTCTTCTTGCTATGAGTAGCTAAACTTCTTGTGAGGGTTGTGGTGGACTCTGTGCTTGGACCCCTGAAAGTTTGATTTTAATTGAATTCATGTTTTATTTAGTCAATTAGATTGCTCTACTATTCTTAATTCTTACTTTGGATTGATCGCTCCTTGTATGCTCTGAATCAATTAATTGAACGACGGTCGTACAACAATTAATTGGTAGATGTGTAGGGTAATCAAACTGGGTTTGTTGCATGATCAACCTTCATTCTTGATTTCCAATTGGATTAAATAACTAATTAATCGTTCCCTTAGTTCTTCATGCCTTTCTAGGGTTGTAATTTCTTATATGATCAATTAGGAAATCAACTTAGAAAAGACTATTACAATTCATGACCATTGATTAGCAATAAAATTCGTAGGGAAACATTGGTAATTGACGAAATATTACTAGGTTCAGTTAGAATTAGATGTGAAGGAATTTAAAAGTACAAGAGAAACCGTAACCCTAAGCCTATTTTCTCTTGAATTTTTCTCCATTTGCCATTGCTTGTTTTGCAATCTCTGTTGCATGTTTTTTATTATTGAATTAATCTATTACCCATTTAATTTCACCTAAACAATATAGAACCTTTAGAAACTAGTAATTGCCACTTAGTCCTTTGGGTTTGATATCAGGACTCACATCTTATTGTTACTATTGTGATAAGGTTACGTTTTTCCTGAAGCATATTTTTAGTGTATCATGCACCTTGTTTACTATTATATTTATTTGTATCGAATCTATGTAAAAGTGACTTAATTTATCGAATAATATTATTTACGTTGTGTTTGCTTGTTTTTATTGGCATGTGACATATGTCTCCCTTAGCCACAATAATGTCACGCGAGCTCCTTTCACGATCGCAACGAATACTTCAACAAAGGTAATGCCTAGCTTGCTCATCAATAACCCCACAACATCCTCATGTGTATAATACACGTGCTCATAGACCTTGCCTGTAATAGGCAAGTGTAGGAGAGATGACACATCATCTAGGGTGATGGTCATGTCCACTACTGGTAGGTGGAATGAGCTAGTGTCCTTATGCCACCGCTCAACAAAGGCACACATAAGGCCCCTATTGGCAGCAGTACATCATGCTTGTATAAGAAGGGCGAGCCTTGAACCCTGCACAATTTTTGTGACTTGCGGGTGAGTAGGCATGACAATATCTTACTCCATCCCTGATCAACCTCAGCTCAGGACAGGGCTGTCTGAGCCATATATGTTCAACAACATGGTCCTTATAGGACCTATGAAGGGAAAAGTCAACAGAACCTCCTACAAATGAGGTCCAATAATGCACTCGACCAATTCAGCTGGAGGCACCTTTGCCTTTGCCTCTGGTATGTCAATCTCTACCTCGAGTACGTCAGTATATACCTCCTCCTGTTGCTTCCTAGACGCTTCAGCCTGTCTAGCCTGACCTGCTGATGAAGTTGGCCGTGGGCGCCTAGAAGTTCCTGGAGCATCATCTGGTGGAGACCTCATCTAGGACAATGGGTACCAAACCTTATATGTGGCATAATGAATCTGAACAGTAATGATAATTTAAAAATTAAGAAATAATTAATAATCAAATATAATTAATATTATTATAGAATTATTCTAAAAAAATATTACTTAAGATTAATAAATTATTAAAAGGCAAAAAATAAATTGCATATTACATAAATAATTTAAAAGACAAAAAATAATTAAAAAAGAATATTTTAAATCAAATAAATAATTAAAGGACAAAAAAATTTAAAAATAAAAAATATATAACGAAATCACAATTCTGTTATGTATCTGACCAAGATACATAACAGAATCACGATTCTGTTATGTATCCTGGTTAGATACACAACGAAATCACAATTTCGTTGTGTATCTGTCCAGGATACATAACAGAATCGTGATTTTGTTATGTACCCTGGTTGGATACACAACGAAAACGTGATTCTATTGTGTATCCAACCCTGATGCACAATAGAATCACAATTTCATTGTGTAACACAGTGAAATTGTGATTTCATTGAATTAAAAAGTAAAAAACACTCTTCGATGACGACAAAGGGGAAAGAGGGTTGGTGACGATGGCACTCTAGCGAGAGGAACCTCTGAAAACTAGGGACGATGATGCTCTGGTAAGAATGACGGCAAGGTGGGGTTGGGGCCAATAGAGGGAAGAGAAATGAGAAAGGATGAGGAGGGGAGAGGGAGAGCTCAAGTGTGGGGAGGGGGAAGGAGAGGGGGTGGGAATTTTTAAAAGTGTGGGGGAGGGATATAGCAGTAAAATCACCCTTTTTTTGAAAAAGAAATGGGTGAAAAAAATAAAAAAAGGTGAGAATAGCAGCACCTACTAGAACTCCAGTACAAACACACAGTCCTGTGTAGCCCAAATAGTTTCCAACTCTTTATAAGCTAGATTTTTCCTCTTTGGAAATACAGAGTTTTCGAATTGACCCATACACATGTTGTTTTACTTCCTTGCAATGAGATCTTCGAATGAAGGTCTATTTATAGGCATTCTAGCTTCAAACTAACTGTTTATGTTTGTTGGAGACTTAGTCACATGGTCTTCAGAAGTAGTATGAGTTGTCTCTTTTATATAGATGTTTTTGATTGGTTTCTGTGTCTTTTTTTATGCTTCTATAATCTTTTCTTGGAGATCACCCTTCCCTATTTTTGAAATCTTCAATTTTAATTTGAATTTGGATTTTGACAACTAGTGCGAGCTGGGTTTTTCAAGGCATATTCTTTGACAGTTTCTAGAATCTATCATGAATTTTGCTTTTAAAGACTGATCTTTTGTAAAATGCTTCTTATATTGCTTTTGAATAAGTTTAGTGCTTGTGCATCAATCTTCTTATCTTCTAGTTGCTTTGTTTGCATCAATACTTGATAGTCCAAGATAGATTCTTGCTTTTGGAACATACTTCAATATAGTTTTAAGCATGTTGCTTCTGAAATAACAATCTTGTTGCTTCTAAACAATGAAGATATGTTCTTCTCAATCCTTGTTTAATTTGCATCTTTTGATAGAGCTTCTGGTCTTTCTACCATTTGGTCAGATCCATCTTCTGATCATGCTTTTGATCATACATAGCTTTTGATCTTGCTATACTTTGATCTTCTGAAGACATGTTTAGTCTGGTATGCTTTTGACTAGTTATCCTTTTGTTAATGTTGCTTCTTATGAGCAATCTTTGTTTCTTTTGAGCTTCTAGACACTTACATACTTCAAATTAATGTTTCTTAAGCTTGATTCATGCTTTTTGTGATTTATTTCATGGTGCAGTATTAACTCATGTTCTTAAAATCACATTCTCAAAGCAAACCATTAGTAACTTAAGTTTAGGAGATTTAGGATTTCTTTCTTGGTAATTTGTTATCATTGAAACTTCATCTTATGAAAGACATCAACAATCTCCCCGTTTTTAATGAAGACAAACTTCATGAACAAATTTTAAGTATTCTAACTTAGGAGCAAAAATATAATAGTTATACAATAGCTCCCCCTCAACAAATGCTTATTTTCTATTAAGGTTTTTCAGTTTCATACATGTTTCTTGTTTACTATTTCTTATATTTTAATTTGTCATGCTTCTGAATATAAAGATGTAATTCAGGTATGCGGAAGCTATGTTCATTTCAGTTCAATATTGTTGAGCCTTTGGCAAGTATACCAATGTGTCACAAATTTATACTTTCCAGGTTAAGCACGATGACAATAAACGAAGTTTTGACAAGATAAACTAATTAATAAACTAACTAGTTGATGCAAAGAAATAAACTGTTCAAGAAACTCTTTGGGTTTTCGTTTATAGAAATATTAAAAGAAAGCTTGGATTTTTGACAATGAAATAAGTATGTCGGGGTTAAACTATACCAAACATCATTCTATTTTGCTCAAAGCTCTAAAGATATACTTTGTACTTCAATGTTAACATCAATCAACACATGTTACTCATCTCTTAATTCCTTAATGAGAGAGCCTAAGTTCCTATACTACATATCAATCCTTTGAACACTTAGCAAAGGAACTTGCTTTAAGCTTTATGACGAAGAGATGGTCAACAAGTTAAGAACTATTCCTAGATACAAAACTCATTGAGTGTTCTACTTCATGTCATAGCATTGAAAGCATCTTCCAACAACATTCTAGCTAATAAACAAGCAATGGATGATCAAACCACCACAAGCATTAAGCATAGAAGTATAATACTAACATTGAAGAACAAAAAAACATTAAATAGCAGGGAGTAATACAAAAGAGATGAGTTTAGTTACTTTTAACCCCAACAAAAGACGAATTAGCTATTCATAGTCACTTGTAGCATTAAAATATACAAAGGAATGAAGAACATAGCCTTAAGAGAAAACTTCCACCCAATAGAATAGTGCTCAGGTGTATTTACTAACTTATCCATGCCAAAAACATGCAAAGCTATTTAATCCCCTGATTTTTTTTTACCAAAAAAGGAGGGTTTTGGTGAGGTTTCGCTTAGTGAGACCACAAGCTCACTAAGTGATTCCTCCAAATCCAATGTCAGATGTAAGATGACCCTCCATTTGGTTGGTGAAGGTTAATCTCGCTGAGCGAGCTAAGCAAGGCTGCTCACTCTGGCCTAAACTTGCTTGGCAAAATGAAGAAGCCTTAAGTGACGATGTAAACTTCTGACTTTTTGGATGATATTTGCTTAGCGAAATGAGGATTCGCTGAGAGAATTCTTGGCAGAACCTCTCCTCTAGGTGCACTGCGTTTGCTTAGCTGGACATCCTCTCACTAAGCAAATCTTGGATTTCCAGCTTTTCTTCTTAAATCTTGGGCTACTTCCTTCTTTCCAAAATCACTCCTTCAACTTTTGCAAAAACTTAACACAAATTAAGATGTAATCTTTCCAAAAATGATTAGTAAATTAAAAAGCTAATTTCTCTACAACATTATACCTAAAATGGTCAAGCAAAGGTCTAACTAAGGGGAAATATGAATAAATTGCCTGAATATATGCTCCACAAATGGTTATTTTTGACAATTATCAAATATCAGGATCATGTTTTAGTTCAAATGTTCAATCATATCAATAAAAGCAGTCAAATCATAGGATTTCATTAATCAAATAAAGAACAATACAAAAATAATCATCATATGTCACTATGCCAGAAGTTTGTATATACAGCACAGTTTATACGGTGCTTCAAAATAAAAGTGCCACCTATGTTGGATGCAAGCAATAGACGACGCTTATTTAAATAAGTGCACTCTATTGCAACGTATATACAACACTTATTTAAATAAGCGCTGTTTATACGTTCATTTTTTTTTGTATCCACGAATAGAATGCACTTATTCTGATAAGCGCCTTATATTGGGTTAAAATTTCTCTGCTTTTGCGATCTGTCTCGCTCTCTCATTCACTCCTAGGCTCATTTCCCTTGAGTTCACGTTCATCTTTGCGCTTTCTCTTACTTGAGCTACACTCCCAAGCCCTCATTCACTTGCGCCTCTTGTACGTGCTCGATGTTTTCAGTCACGAAGCTCCATTCCAAATTATGTTCCACGTATTTCATTGTCATTGAGCTTTACATTCCTATTCATGTCCCCTGCTGCGCGTTTTGTTCATGTTATTGTATGCCTATATTGCTGCGTGTTACTGTGTGTCCCCTTTGCTGCGCGTTACTGTTGTTGTTTGTGTTATCTTTGTGTTACCCATCCAAGCCAGCATGCACCTCACTCCGAAGGAGTTGAGCATTGGGGCATTACTGTTGTTCGTGTTACTGTACGTGCTTTGCATTACTGTTCTTTGCATTGTTGTGCTTCAATAAAACAACTCAAGGCATATTGCTCAGCTAGCCTAGCACCCCACTTCAAAGGAATTGAGCATTGTGAACGCAAAGGTCAATGTCTTGATTTTCAGTTATTAATTTGGGTTTTTTTTCCTCTTCAATGATAAATATGTGTAATATGCATAGTTAATGTCATTTTTAGTTTCCAAGAAATGCATGGGGCTTGGTTTGTGGCTGAAGTAGTGCCTTATAATAACATAGACAATGCATTCTTATTGTTTTGTTAATACTTTATTGCATATTTGCTTTCAATCGGACTTGGATGGTGTAAATTTGTGAATTATTTTCAAATCTTGAATAATGATGATAAGATCATTAGTGTTATTGGTTTATTACAATTATCTTTGTTATTGACTTTGGAGGGAGGGGGTAATGTTCCCTACTATCCTTTTAAACTCACAAAACAAAATAGAACCACTATACTTGTATAGACAATAAGAAAATGACACTAACTGGTGCTTGCACTCCCTCTTGGGGCTACCCATGACCACCTATATTGCAATCCTGTTGCACATGGCACAATCAAGTTGAAAGATTTGAGGATTCCATCTATTATGGTGTGCATTTTAAAAGTGGAAAGTTGTGAGAGTTAGGAACTTGGAGTTCTCAAATGCTTTGGCCAAAGGAAGGAAAAATGTTGAGACATTTGTCTACAAAGGTGTTGCCCATGCATTTCAAGTGCTACATAATTATCAGCTTTCCCATTCTTGGACCCAAGTCCAAAAGTTTAGGTAAAAATTATAGTTTTAGGAGTTAGTTTTCTATGCAATTTGAGCTGCAAGTCTCCAAACCCTATGGGACATCAAAACAAATTTTATAGGATTAAAATGTGACTTGAGTGAGTTGGTTTCACTCAAAAATTTCAAGCGGTTTGAAAATGGCACAAGTTGAAAGTTTAGGTAAAAACCATAGTTTTAGGAGTCAGTTTTCTATGCAAATTTGAGGTATAAGTCTCCAAACCCTATGGGACTAAAAAATAGATTTTATAAGGTTAAAATGTGACTTGAGTGAGTTGGTTTCACTCAAAAATCTCAAGCGGTTTGAAAATGGTGCAAGTCGAATATTTAATCAAGTTTTATTTTGTAGGCTTTAACCATGTCTTAAATGAGTTTTATATGGTGATTTAAGCTTCAAGTGGTTACCATGTGGCTCTACATGTTGTATGTGATAAAAGGAAGTAATACTTACTATGTTTAATAATACCTACTGTGTTTCATTTCTTTTTTCAGTGTTCAATTGTGGGCTTTCGTTCTACTTAAATTACAGTTTTGCTGGAGTTGAGGTAGGTTAAATACACTTGTTCTTTATTGTTGTTAGTGCTGTTAATTTAAAGGCTTTCAACTGAATTTTTTTTTCATTATTGGATTAACTTATGCATGTAGGCATATACATTTACCTTACTTTCCTGTTCAAGAACAACTTGTATATTATGTTTAAGGACATAGTATACAAGTAGCTCTTGAATTGTCCTTGTGGACAGTCTAGGATTGCAAATTCGCATATAAGACATTATTGTATTTCTCTATTCTTGATCTAATAATTATTTTGGTTTGTATTTCCCATAGTTCTCTGGGTACATACTTTGTTCGAGTGTTTATACCACTTGAATTAAGTCGTGTGCTTAGAGAACCAATGGGAAATGCTGCTGAAATTTTATTAGATCAAGAAATACAATATTATAATGTGAATTTGACAATTTTGGATAGGATACGATCGTCACCTTGTATAGGATGTAATAGAAATCATACATGTATGTAGTTGTTGCATGTTACGTCAATGTAATTGTTATTAATGACTACTCTTATAGATCAAGAAAATATGGATTGGAAATGGATGTCTACTAGTCGATTGTCAAAAGAATATGAGGACAGAGTGAAAGAGTTTTGTAGGTTTGTAGTTAAGCATGCAAAAAATCCTATTAGAATCATTTGTCTGTACTTGGATTGTTGTTATTTAAGGGTAGTGAATGCGGAGCAGTTGGAAGAGCATTTAGTGTTTAATGGAATTGACAAAAGCTATACATGTTGGACACGACATGGTGAAAAGAGACACAATGAGGTTGATAATGATCAGCGGGATAGTGTCAGTTTTGCACCAAGTGAGCCCGACACAACATATGAGTGGGACTGAGTTGAAGAGATTGCAAATGTTGTTGAAAAAGATCTTCGAGATTATCCTGAGATGTTTGACAGATTGGTAAGTGATGCAGAGATACCACTATATGATGGTTGTACTAAATTCACAAGACTGTTTGCGGTGTTGAAGTTATACAATTTAAAAGTGAGAAATGAATGGTCCGTTAAAAGCTTCACAGAACTACTAGCCCTTTTAAAAGATATGCTGCCAGAGGATAATGTGCTTCCTAGTCGAATGTATGACGCTAAACAAATGTTATTTTCTATTGGCATGAGTTACGAGAAGATACATGCTTGTCCTAACGATTGCATTCTTTTTTGAAATGAATATGCATTGTTGGATAAATGTCCTAAATGTAATGCCTTGCATTATAAAAGAAAAATTCAGCACCATTGAAGGTGGTATGGTACTTTCCTATATTACCAAGATTTAGGCGCATATATCGTAGTGCAGAAGATGCAAAGAACTTAAGGTGGCATACAGAAGGAAGGGTCAAGGATGGAAAGCTTTGACACCCTACAGATTGTCCTCAATGGGTGAAAATTGACCATGATTACCCTAATTTTGGGGAAGAACCAAGAAACCTTTGTCTTGCATTGTTTACTGATGGAATGAATCCACACGGTATGCAGAGTAACTCCTATAACACATGGCCAATGGTTATGATTATATACAGCCTACCTCCATGACTATGCATGAAGAGAAAGTTCATGATGTTGTCCATGTTAATTTCGGGTCCTAAACAACCAGGGAACAACATATTTGGCTCTTTTGATTGAAGACTTGAAGTATATGTGGGACATAGGTGTAGAGGTTTATAATGGGTATATGGAAGAAAGTTTTAAGTTGAGGGCAATGTTGTTTGGCACAATTAATGATTTTTTAGTGTATGGTAATTTATCTGGTTGCAGTATCAAAGGACAGTGTGCATGCCCTATATGTGAAGATAATACGGATTGGATGCAGTTGGAACATGGGAGGAAAAATGTCTTTCTTGGCCATCATAGATTTTTACCTTCAAAACATCGTTATCGAGGGTGGAGAAAAGCATTTAATGGGAGACCAGAAGAAAGAAGAGCTCCATAATTGTTGTTTGGTGATAAGGTATTTGAGAAGGTAAAGGATATAACCAATAAATTTGGTAAACCTTTTGCGAGAAAGCTAGTCACAAGCGGGTGGAATAAAAGGTCAATTTTTTTGAATTACCATATTGGAAGTCCTTGTATGTAAGACATTTCCTTGATGTAATGCATATTGAAAAAAATGTTTGTGATAGTGTGGTCGATACATTGCTAAATATGGCAAGAAAATCTAAGGATGGCATCAATGCAAGGTTGGACTTACTTAGTATGGGAATTAGAACAGAATTAGGTTTAGTGAAAAAGGGTAAATGTCAGTATTTACCTCTGGCAGCTCATACTCTATCTAAAAAGGAGAAAATATCTTTTTGTAAGTTTCTACATGATGTTAAAGTTCTAGAGGGGTACTCTTCAAACGTCAGGAACTTGGTATCTATGAAGGACCTAAAATTAAAAGGGTTAAAGTTTCATGATTGTCATGCACTAATGGAGCATTTGCTACAAATAGGTATATGCTCCATTTTGCTTGAAAAAATGCAATGGACCATAACTAAACTATGTTACTTCTTTAGAGCCATTTGCAGCAAGGTGATTGACCCTGGGAAATTGCCAGCCTTGGATAGAGAAATTGTTGTCACTTTGTGTGAGCTAAAGATGTATTTTCCACCTTCTTTCTTTGACATAATGGTTCATCTTACTGTTCACCTAGTTAAAGAGACACAATATTGTGGGCCAGCTTATATGAGATGGATGTACTTGGTTGAGCGTTATATGAAGATATTAAAGGGGTATGTCAAGAATTGAAGTCGACCAAAGGGGTGTATTATGGAAAGATACATCTTGAAGAAGCTATTGAATTTTGTTCTGAATATCTCTTTAATGTTGAATCAATAGGGCTTCCAAAGTCACGACACTCAGGGAGAACGAAAGGGGAAGGGATTATTGGAAATGCAATATTGACCATATCAAGGACAGAATGGGAGCAGGCAAAATTGTATGTCCTACACAATGATGATGAGGTACAACTATATGTTTAGACATAAAGACATAATTAAGAGGCCAAATCCAACTAGGAATGACAATTGGATAACAAGAGAACACAATACCACTTTTACACAGTGGCTAAAAGCCCACATTTTTGTAGAGTTGGGAGCAAATTCCTCTTCAATTTCTGAAAGATTGAGATGGTTAGCAAATTTTCCAACTTTACATGTCTTTTCTTACACCGGTTATATGATTAACAGGTACACGTTTTATACAAAAGAGTAGGATGATTGGAGTACTATGCAAAATAGCGGTGTCACTCTAGTGGCTAAATCTATGCACATCTCAAATGCCAAAGATAAAACACCCACATATGCACATATGTCATATTTTGGGGTAATTGAACATATATGGGAGTTGGATTACATAACATTTCAAGTGCCCATAATTGGTTGCAAGTGGGTTGATAACAATAATGGAGTTCGACAAGATAGGGTAGGGTTCATACAAGTGAACCTAAATAGGGTGGGATACAAAGACAAACCATTTATCTTAGCATCACAAGCTCAACAAGTGTTCTATGTAATTGATCTTGCTGATGTCAATTGGTCTATTGTGTTGTTGACCAATAAAATAAATGATATTCATAATCAAGTTATAGGAGATAAAGATACATATACTGAGGATGATCCTTTTTATGAGATATCGCACTCAATTGATAGTGATCCAACCACAGATGATGTCGTGTATAAAAGTGATGATCATGATGAAGGGATTTGGATTAATCCATCATTTTGTGTCAATAAGAGACATAAAAGTTTAAATCTGACTAGGAAGAGGAATAGGTTAGCTTAGACATGTTTTTTATATTATATTTATAATTTAATTTATTTGTATATCTTTTTTTTATATCAATGCTAACATTTATTTTGTCTCTTTTCTTGCAAGTAAACGGCATCTCCTAGTCATGATGATAGTCCTCCTTTCGAGGGAGGTAAAGGGAAGAAATGACTAGTTGTTATGAAGAGTGTCATTCGAGCTAGAAGTGGTGGAAAGAGATTACTGGTAATGTATTCATTGTTTGCTTTGGAATCTTAACTTTGTTTCATTTTTAAAAATTAATATGTACTTGTTCATTTTATTAGGTCATATTTAATAGTCGTGGTCAACCTATTGAACCTGGCAGTGTAAAGTTTATTGGTTATCTCGGGTCCATTGTCCGGTCTAATATTCCCTTCACATGTGATAATTGGTTAAATCCAGATATGAATATATATAAAAATAACATTTGGCTATATATACAGGTATATGCTAATCCTATCCATTTGTTCAAATTATTGGTACTTTAACCAACTTAACATTTTTCTACTAACATTCTTTTGATAGTCAGCTTTTGATGTTGATGAATCTCGCAAGAAGTTTGTACTTAAGGAGGCGGGAAGGTTGCATAGGCACGTTAGAGCCAGCATAGCCACTCATTTTCTAAAAGACAAGGACGGAAAATATTTAGGTAATCCTCCTACGCAATATGCATCCATAATCCACGAAGATGTTTGGAAACAATTTGTGGCAAAAAGTGCAGAACCATTTTTTTAGGTAATCCATAATCCATATATATTATTGTTAGCCTTTGATTCATAATATGTACTTATTGTCCATTACACTTAATATGTTTACCACACAGGAGCAAAGCAAAAAAAACAAGAAAAGAGCATCACAGTCTAAGTACCTATATAGGGCCTCACACAAGGGGTATGCCTGCCTTGAGCAAGAAATGGTAAGTATATAAATGCGCACACACATATATTACATACAACTTGCCAATAATGAATTCTAATTGGTATGGCTGTTTTCTCAATAAATAGATTAAGGAATTGGGACCGAATGTTAAGAGTGTTGCCCATCAGAAATTGTGGAGGCATGCTCGTGTAAACAAGGTCGGGGAGATTGAAGACGAAGATGTTCAACAAGTTTAGAATGAATGTGTGAGTACAATAATGACCTTAACCTTTGTTTCTTATATAAAGTACAACAAGTTTGGGTTCAAGTATGTTTGATTTTTATATGTTTCAGGAGGTGCTATCACAGTCTTTACCGACAGAGGAACAAGACCCTTGTTTGGACATTCTTTCTCGAGCTTTATGTGTCCCAGAGTATCCGGGCCGTGTTAAGGCAGCGAGATTTGGAGTCACACATAAAGATTATTTCCCACCTCAAAAGCGACACACACAACAAGAGTATGATTTATTGTCTGCTGAAGGGAGAGAGATAAAAGCGAGACTAAAGTGGATGGAAAGTCTAGTTGTGTCGTTCCAATTGAAGGATACGTCAGACCCCGTGCAACAACCTAATTTTGGCATCCGCAGTGGCAAAGGGAGTTGCACTATCCCATCTAATAGCTTTCCTAAGGTAATTAATTTTGTCTATATTAGCTTAAATGGTAGTAGTATTAATTTGCTTAGTTCAAATATTTGTATAATAACATTATGTTTTTACCATGTAGGGTGTTTCTTCCTGTAAATTGTTTCTATCATCACTGTCACTTCGATTGGTTACCACAGAAAAATGCATAACCATTCGAGTGATTTGCTACACGGGCATTCCTTACCTAATGGTCATGTAAAAGTTACTCTTGATGTTTCTATAGAACCAAATTCCTAATTGCCATGTCCTAATCATGATGTTGAGATAATGACCATAGAACAAGCAATAGGTATATTTGTGGCATGACTAATCAACCTATTATAGGTCACTACTGTGGTATGCCTAAACAACTATATTAATTGATAATTATTTATCATAATATTTTATCCATTAGTTACCTAATTTAATTGATAATTTTCAAGTTTTTTCTGTGTCCAACAAGAAAAAGACCCAAAATACAAATGAGTCTATTGCACCAAGAGGAAAGAGTTAGGGAAATGAAGTGCTTTAGCATCCCTCTCTTCCTGAATGTTGTAACTATCTTCAAACGCACCTAAAACTGGAGTCGAAGGACTCACTTGCCCCAATAGAAATAGAGGAAGACGTATTTGGGATACCTGAACTTAAGGAAATAGTTGATGCAGAGGTTATTGGAGAAGTTATTGGACATGAATGGCTTGGCTCAGCTGCTATTTCCATATATATTGGGTACATTAAATAACTTTGTCTCATTAACTTTTTAACATTGATGAATATCTTGTTTATGCTATTTTCTAATTCATTCTTATATTTGGTATCACAAGGTACTTATATGACACTGTTCTGAAGCCAAATCATAAGGCATTCTTCTTCTTATGCCCCCAAATAATAGCACACCAATTAAGTATGAAAGAACGAGTGCAAAAAATTGTTAATATTTTCGTCAATAAAAAAGTGATTGACAAGTTTGTTCTTGCATCGATCAATATAGGGTAAAACTTTTTTACCTAACTTTATTAGCAATTTCGAATGTTAGATGCAATTTAGATTTGCTGACTCACTTGTCATTTTTTAGTGATCATTGGGTCTTGGTTGGAATCATCTTAAGATGGAGATAATATATTATCTAGACCCATTGGAGAAGGACATTAGTAGAAGGCAAGATTTGAAGAAGTTGTTTGACACGTAAGAATATAAGTGCCATGACATTATATGTGACTATGTTGATGTACCATTTTCACTTATATATGCGTTGTTTGTCTTTATTAATTAGGGTTTTGCAAAATTATCGGGCTCAAATAGGAGCTAAGGTTTCAAAGACTAAGTCAAGCAACATCAAGTGGATAACAATTAAGGTAGTTTACAATTTTTATGTGAAAATCAATTGATCGTGTTAATCTTTAATTAGTTATATTGATGTTTGTGCTTTTGCTTCTATAGTGCCCAAGGCAACCTAACAGTAATGATTGTGGATATTATGTTTGTCAATATATGAAGGAAATCATCACCCATTGTGAAGGGGGGAGAATCTCAGAAGACGTAAGTGATATTAGTCTCATATCTCATTCCTTTTACGTATATTCTCACTTGATGATAATTTCATTTTTTATTTTGTAGTACTTCCTTAGTTGCAGCAGGAAGCAATATTATGATAATCAAATCACTAAAGTTAGGGAAGATTGGTGTCAGTATGTCATCTAAAAATGCTTATAGGTGAGCCTTTGATTCATGATGTCTAATACACATAGTTAATGAAGCTATTTTAATGCTTTTAGAATGCATGTATGTAAAGACTCCCTTGTCCTCTTTGAATTTGGAAGTGTACAAAAGCTATATCTGTGCATATTATGTCGTTTTTGCTATGGAAACCCCTTACTGGATCAAATCAGTGACTACACCCCTTATTTTTGTGAATTGAAACTGATTCCCGGTCTTAAATTACTCTTATTTATTGCCCTAAATGATGAACAATGGAAGTCCTAACTTGTTTGTGCATTAGGGTACTATAATTGTTTGAATTTGACAATTTAAGAACAATGACTCTGTCAATTTCATGGTGACTGTTTCAGACTTGCAATCATGCATAAATTAATCAAATTAACTTGCTTTTGGCTGTAATTTAATGTTACAAAAGTTGCCAAGTCATTACCCTACTTGTATGGAGCCAAACCATGCATAACTATGTGAATTTGACATGAATTGAGTACATTTTTCTACATAATTCTGCAGTCTGTAATACCCTAAGGGGTATTACCGTAACTAGGTCTAGATTTCTAAGAAAGAAAAAAAAACTTACTTAAAAAAGTAGAAACAACATGCAAATGCTACACATAAATATAATTAGATATTATATACGAACAATACAATAAAAAAACATACATGCCTAATACAACTCATCTATCACCTAAAGGTGTCGTACAAAATATAAGGAAGAATAGAAAAACACAACGTAAACTAGGCTACGTCTTCTTGCACGTGGCTCCAAGCTCCATCTGCATATGTCTTCACATGTATCCTGAAAAAGGGGAAACTTAAAGAAGTGAGACATAATGTCTCAGTGAGTGCTCTAAGGATTCTACGGCTAGGTCAGACTCTTCTACTCAGACAACGTTCATCACTTATCTCTCATGGCCTTAGCCTCACTAGGTCTCTCATAATTCTCCATACCTATGGTTGAGTTTACACCTTTCAACAGTCAATACTTCTTGTTAATTCCTCTCTCATTCTCATAACTGTTATACAAGCTTACTATCTTATTCTCAACCTAAGAACTCATCCTCATTACTTATATTTTCTTGCCTAAAACCCTATCTAGTATTTAAACCCTTCATGTTTAGAATTTACTCTTCTTCCTTTTGAAATTCAAAGTTGTCTCTAGGGGTCAAGTCTAAGGTCACAGACATTCTAAAATACCCTTGACACTCTTTTAACACTTACCTTGATGCTTTTATTTTGTTCTCTATTACTACTCTTATACCTTTCTATTATGCCGTATGAGAATTCACCCTTTCTCTATCTCTGTCACAACTATTATTATCCAACTATAATCCTCATAATACTATCCTAGGATCTAGCCTCTCACATATCCATAAGGTAGCAAGACAATCCTAATTACAAGCATACATATATTTCACATCCTTTGCCTAGTAACTAGACATACACCACATTTTGTTTTATGAAACAAGAACAACAGACGTGCATAATATGATCACATTTTCATAACTTTGACACTTCATTAGAAGAAACAATTACATTTTCACATGTGTACACACTACATCAATCGCTCATGAAGAAGGTCACATAGTAACAACGTAGCACACTTCAACATATCATACTACAACAAGATGCATATGCATGCTATGTTCCTAAACCACTACTCATGCACATGTGGTACCAACTTAAACTTTTCGAAAAGTAGACTAGGAGTAAATGCACGGCCATAAGAAGCGTCATCGGTACTGATGCCTTCAGCTCTTGTACCCTCAACTAGTATGATATTCCCTAGTGACTAGTCATGGTTACCTAGTTTTGCCAGTACACTCCGACTCCATGAGATCAGCATGGACCATTAAAGTTTTCCCAATCGGATAACCTCCAAGGCTAGGGTTAGACAACCCATCATGGCCTCCACCAGCTAGATTCCTACATACTTTCCTCGTCACATAACTCAAATGTCATGATGCATGGTCATATACAATGCTTATAGTTTTTCATAGGCTTTTATCATGAAACATTGACACAATTTCATATCACACTCAGTTTTCTTAAGGTAAATAACAATCACATAATATAAACTCAACAAGGCATGAAAAAGAAGCAACAATAAGTTAAAAACTACAAAAGGAGTTCACAGGCGCAAAAATGGAATAGCCAAAGTCGTGCCCGCCCAGCGGGTCATGGTCAGACTCACCCGGACCAGCGGGTTTTGTATTCGCCCGGTGGGTCAGCACACCCGGCGGATAGTCTTGTAGCCCAGCGCCAACTTGGAGTCCAGTTTTCGAAAAAAGTCACCCAGCAACTATCTAATTCTGTCGAGCGAACCCAAGGTATGAATTTTGATTTATTTTTCCTATTGTCTTTGGTTTCATACTACTCCAAAATAAATAATTAAATTCTTAATCACTTCTGAAATAGAAAAAGCGCATAAGAAGGGGGGGTTGAATTGTGTGTTTAAAACTTTTTCGAAACAAGTAAATAAGTATGAAAAACTTTTTCAAGCTTAGGGATAGAGAGAAGGATAACACAAAAAGTTTTTATACTGGTTCACTCAACTTAAGCTATGTCCAGTCCTTTCACCTAGAAGGTGTTTCTAACCAACCTTAGGTTACAAGTATTGTTCGCGACCTCTTCAAGCGTTACACAGTAATCACCCTAGATTGCTCAACCCAAGTATTCTTTTTCACTAGGCCTCTCCAAGCTTTCACAACATAGATAAGTATTTTTACAAGGATATCAACTCACGTAGTGAGGATTTGAAAGATAAAGCTCAAAACACTCTGAAAAACTTTACTAGATTTTTTGCTATCGTCCACTAGATGCTTCTATCAAATGTACAGAAATTTTTATGTTCGCTAAGTTTTTTTTTTTTTTTAACACAAGGCATGTATTCTTTTATTCTTCATTCTTCCTTGGTGCATATATATAGTCTTCAAGGAAAAGATCCGTTGTAGAAGACTTTGACTTCATTATGCAAGGAAGGGCGTGTAGATTATCTTTTCAGAAGAATCAGGCGCTGCAACTTTTTGACTTGCACTAAAACGGAAGGTGCAGGACTGTGCTGACGGTATGCTTTTTTGAACATTCTTCATTTGGCATGGCAGCTTGATAAGTTGACTTGCTTTATCTGTTTTGCTACGCTCTTGCACTAGAATGATTCGTTTGAATATTTGTTGTTGGAAGTTTGCATTAGATATTTGAATTTGTTCTTCGGACAGTCATCTTGAGTAATTTACTGGACGGTCCTTTTATAGTGAGTCTTCTGGACGATCTTCTTTAATACGCCTATTGGATTGTCTTCTTTGACACGTCTACTGGACGGTCTTCTTTGACAAATCAACTGGACGATCCACAAAGAGAAGCTTGTTTGCTGTGACAAGGTTAGTCCTTTGGCAGAAACTTGAACATTAAAAAGTTTGTTATCTTCAAAACTTTGAGGGATTAGACGCTTCTACGTCTTTGGTTCCAACAACTTCTTCTATCTAAATAATTGGTCAATCTAATCTATAAACTCCTCATTCACTCACAATCCCCTTAAAACCCATCAAATCCCTAAACTTAGGCATAAGGAGGGGGAAAATATAAATAGATAAACAAGCACAACATAAAGGACAAGGAAGGACATGGGGGAGAGCACTCACCTTTAGGGACATGCAAAGCTGAGTTCTAGGGCTTGGGTTCTCCGATTTCTATTCCTTCTCTTTCTCGTCATCTTCTTCTTCTTTTTCTCCTTATTCTTTCTACCTTCTTTTTTCTTCTATTTTGTGACAGCTAAACCTAATTCTCCTCCTCTATTCCCTTCTTATAACATGTGGCTTGGTATGTACCTTAGTGGGTTTTAGTCCCCTATTGGGCCCTAGATGCTCTTTTGGGTTCTATAATAACATTCTTACTAATTTCTAATGCTAAGGTGTTAATAACAATTATAATAACAACAACAACAATAATAATAAAAATAAATATAATAACAACACAACACATAATAATAATAATAATAATAATAATAATAATAATTGCAACAACAACAACAATAAATATAATAATAACAGTAATAGGAACAATAATAATAATAAGAGATATAATAATAATATAATAATAACAATAACTCTTAAGGTGTCTTTTATCCAATAACACATGATACTAAGAGTTACCTCGTGATTTCTTTCTAGTACTTGAAATTTGGGGTGTTACACAGTCCAGACCAGCAGCATTTTAGGATCGTAAAATCATGTTTTTATTGAGTGAAAAGTTGTTTAATTGATGTATTATGGTTTGTATATGATCGCTACATAATTTGGTAAGCTTTGGACACCATTTGAGTGAGTTATACCACTTGAACTTACCATATGAACAGTAATTTCGAGTTGCAGTACAACCCCTCTATTCTTGCATAAATGACACTATTTTTATACTTAAATCATGTTTAATAAGTTAACAATGGATGCCCTAACATTAAAGACCATATAAGAAAAAGTTCGGAAGGATTTGGATGTAAATAGTCACAAAAGAGCATGCTTAGTTTCATTATAAGCTTGTTGTCCTGTTTATATTTCTATGACAGCAGAATCATTTTCAATGTATTATTTTTATGCATTTGAGTGTTAAACTTACTGGTTACTGTTTGCCTTGCACTACAAGAGTATGTAGCAATAGCTCGAAAGCATTGTAGGAGTACGTATGCAGTAATAGTTCTGTAGTAGCTAAACTTATTAGTTGTGGTAATTGTAAATAGTTCAAGTAGCTAATGTCATGTTTAGGTTGTTTGCAATGTTTAGATTGTAAATAGTTCAACTAGCCTTTTGTAGAGTAGCTAAACTTAGTAGTTAATTTAATTGTAAGTAGTTCAAGTAGCTAATGTCATGTTTAGATTGTAAATAGTTCAAGTATATAGTTTGTATTTGTTATATAATAGAATCACATTTGGCAAGATCATTTAATGCATTTTGGAGGATTCAATCTGTATAGTTCTTAGGCTGTTTCTGTTTGTATAGGTTTTGGAAAAAATGAGAATGAATTAACAAGTAAAAAAAAAGAGGAAATAGATGGCACTTTTTGAAAAAAGCGCCATCTATTTGGCTGAAATAGATGGCGCTTCCTATAAAAAGCGCCATCTATTTCAAGTTTGATATACTGCACTTTTTTAAAAAAGTGGTCTATTCACATAGATATATGGTGCTTTCTTGAAAAAGCGCCTTCTATTTTATACAAAAAATACAGCGCTTTCTTGACTAAGCATCATCTATTTACAATCATATATACAACACTTTCCTAAATAAGCGTTGTCTATTTGCAAACACATATACTACGCTTTTTGAAAAGTGCCATCTATAAATATCAGCATCTAAACAGATGATGCTTAAAAAATGCCATCTATATGCAAAATAAGCGCCGTCTATACGCATTTTTGGCGCAGTGTGTATATTCCTATGAGAAATTAAATTTTGTTCTACTTTTTCCCCCCCTTTGCCATCAACAAAAGGACAAAGAGAATCCTAGCCTATCTACCTTTGATGAGGACAAGATAAGTGGATTGGCAGGTTGAGATCCCCAACCTATTCAGCCAAAATTAGCAGGCTAAACGAGTTGGCTCGATGATTGCCCAACCGATATTGCCACCCCTAGTTGTAGCTTCCTCTACAACTTTTTCTTCTTCTGTTGCAACAACCTTGGGAGGTTCTTCAATGATCTCATTAGTAGCATCTTTGATTATATCTGATACAATCTTTTCAACCACACTTGATCCAGCTGCTTCTTCTCTTAGCCATTACTAAGCTTCTTTTCCCTTTTTTGCTAAACAACTGCATAGTAGATTTCAAAAATCACCAAGTGGACTAGCAATTTTCACCTGGCATGCCACATGGGATGCAGTCCAATTTTTATTTTTTTAAAAAAAGAGTCACTTGGCACAGAAATAGCCATACCATTTGGCAATTTCTGTGCTGACTTGGTGAAAAGAGCCTTAGATTGGAAATTTGTTTCAAAAAGGCCCTTTTTTGCTAAAATGTTTCTAGAAGGATCCAGTTTGGTCAATTAGCCGATAATGATAATTTAATCCAACTTTAATGGCATGATATACCTAGATTTAGTATGATTATGATATGATTCACTTTAAACTTGTCTATACTCTTCTATAGATTTTAAGCTAATTTTTTCTTTAAATATATGATTTTTAAAATTAATCCTTATATTTTTATTTTACTTATATTTAGAAAAACTAATGTGATTTTAGTATTTAAAAACTTGTGGTTTTATTCCTTATGAGACCTAAAACATATTTAATACACACACACACACATACACATATAGGGGACGACTCTTTTGAGAATACTTTGTTATTGTGAGAAATGATAACTATAAATCTGGATCATATAACCATATATGATTGGTCAAGATTACAAGTTAGTAGTTGGTGGGTTACATGACCACTTAAAAAAGTCATGAGCATTTTTTTTTTAATTTTGACCATTCAAATATGATCTAATGGTCTATATTTACTGTTTTTGTTTCTCACAATAATTAAGTGTTCTCACAGGAGTCATTCACAATATCAAACGAGTTTTCTATTCTTTAGTTTTTAAAACGTGTTTTGAAACAAATTTAACAACCAAGATTCTTATTTTCCCATTTTTAAAACAATTCTCAAAACAAAATTACCAAATGATTTTTTTTAGTTTTCTTCTCAAAAACTATTTTTAAAATTAATTTAGAAAATATTTTTCAAAAACTAAAAACAAAGAACAATCAAACAAGGCCTAATATTTTGTTTTACTTATTTACAATAATGTCATTAATAAAAATAGTAGTTCTCCGCGAGTTTTTTGTTTTTAGCAA
This sequence comes from Spatholobus suberectus, assembly GCA_004329165.1. Taxonomy (NCBI): domain Eukaryota; kingdom Viridiplantae; phylum Streptophyta; class Magnoliopsida; order Fabales; family Fabaceae; genus Spatholobus; species Spatholobus suberectus. The sequence continues at coordinate 19,562,622 of CM014735.1, forward strand.
AGAAAGGAGAAAGTGAGAATGAAAACAAGTATGAGTTGTTCATTTTTCTATTTTTAAAAAAAACCATAAACATTAACATTTTTTGGAAATAGTTTTTATGGTTAGTCAAACAAGTTTTTTTTTTTTAAATTTAGAAAATAGAAAATTGTAAACAAAAACACCTTCAAAGTTTCATCTCTAAGTTATATATTCTAATTTATAATATAGGTATAGGCGTGAGATTAAAGTTTGAACGGAGAAAAATTTAGGATTTTATATTTTTGATAAAATTTAATGTTTTAGTTTAGAGTAAATTACACTTACATCCCTTGAGAGATGCAACTATTACACTATCCTTTTCTCTTATGTTGAAATATATAATTTAGTCCATTTAACTTAGCATCGTTAAAGTAAATTAAACTTATCTCTCCTAAGAAATGCGAGTAATACACTACCCTCCCTTCTTATATTAAAATATAGAATAAATTACAATTTTCTCCTTTGAGATATGTGGGTATTACACTGTCTCTCCCTTCTTATGTTAAAATATAAAATTTAGCCTATTTAACTTAATATCGCTAAAGAATATTCTTTATAAGATTTTAACATATATTTTTAATTAAAATATTTCTAATTTACTAAGTTATCAATTACTCGCTCAATAAAGATTTTTTAAAACATATAATTAAATTAAAAATAATTTATTAAAATAATAATTAAAGATATAGCTTAAATATATATATATATATATAGATAGATAGATAAATAGATAGATAGTAAAGTGTAATATATTTACATTTGTTAAGGAAGGAGAATGTGTATTTTAATACAAGGAGGAAAGGTGGTTTAATACTTGCATCTTTGAAAGGGTGGTATAGTAAAGTGTAATATATTTACATTTGTTAAGAAAGGAGAATGTGTATTTTAATACAAGGAGGATAGGTGGTTTAATACTTGCATCTTTGAAAGGGTGGTATTATAAAGGATATTTTGGTAATATCTTTTTTTATAATAAAACCTTAACGAAAAATTTAAAAAATGAGTAAAGTTTCATGTATTTGAATCTGTTAGGGGAGGGGAGTGTATTATTTTTTTGCTACAGGCTACAAGTATTCTCCACTGAAGGCAACTACATAATGTATGTTTAGTAAATTGAATATGTTTAGTAAGAGGAGTATATTATTTAACATAAAAGGGGAGGACGGTGTAATATTCACTTCTCTCAAAGGAGGAGAGTGTAATAATTTACTCTTTAGTTTATGAGTCTCAAATATAAAAATGTCTAAAATAATTGAAGTAATTTCTTTTTTTAAATGATTAAAATGGGAATTATAAAGTTTTGTATAAGAAAAGTATTAAAGGAATTTCTCAATAACAATTAAAAAATTGAGAAAATAATTTTGGTAAGAAAAGTAATAGAAGATAAAAATCATTTATTATTAATAATAGAGAAATTAAAAGTATAATTAAACTTAGGGATGGCAAAACGGGCCAACTCAACTTGTTTTAGCTTGCCCCACTTTCAGACCGTCAAAAATGGGCTAAAAAGTGAATTCTACCCCATTTTTAGGTGAGTTGGCAGACTAACTTACTAAGTTTAAAATAAAAAAATAAAAAAAGTAAAAAATTATAAAATTAAAAAGATTATAACAAAAAATAATTTTAGGCTCTTACTAATTAATGTATCTTTCACATGTACACTTAATAATTTTTAATTGAATCATTTCATATTTATTTTTAATAGTTTTGTCCTCAATACTAACATAAAAAATTTATTGAAGAGATACATTCACTTTCATTGATCATCTCCAAACATAAATAGGCTTTTGCTATTTACACCCCCTTAATTTCTAAGCACATCCTATAACGCTTGCTATAGCTACTAAACAACACTACTGTTTCCTCATGTATGCATAAACGTATATAAAAACATACATAAATATATGAATGAAATACATACATCTTGAGAGATCTGTCTATCTCTCCAACAGCCAATATACAAGTTCTTTACAAGTTTTAAAGAACAAAAGAAAACTAGGGGGATAACATTAATGCCAAAAGTAATAAAATATACATCAAAAGGGGAGAGGGGTACTGTAACACCCTAAAAGGTATTACTGTAACTAAGCCTAGATTTCTAAGAACAAAAAAACACAGACTTAAAAACATAGAAACAACATGTTGAAGCGACTCATAAATACAATTATATTCATATAAGAGTAATACTATAAAATATGATACATGCCTAATACACCTCATCTATCCCTCGAAGGTGTCATACAAAATATAAAGAGGAATACAAGAAAGAACTATAAACTAGACTACATCTTCTTGCACGTGACTCCAAGCTCCATCTGTACATGTCTTCACCTGTATCCTAAAAGAGGGAAAACTTAAAGGAGTGAGACATAATGTCTCAGTGAGTGCCCTAAGGACTCTACAGCTGGGTTAGTCTCTTCTACTCGGACAACCTTCATCATTTATCTCTCATGGCTTTAAACTCACTAGGTCTCTCATAATTCTCCATACCTATGGTCTAGTCTACACCTTTTAATCTTCAATACTTCCTGTGTTAACTACTCTCTCATTCACCCAACTGTTATATTAGTTTACTATCTCATTCTCAACCTAAGATCTCTTTCTTACCCAAAACCCTCTCTAGTATTTAAACCCTTCATGTTTAGATTTTACTCTTCTTCCTTTTGATATTTAAGGTTGTTCTCTAGGGGTCAAGTCTAAGATCACAGACATTCTAAAATACTTTTGACACTCCCTTAACACTCACCTTAATACCCTCATTTTGTTCTTTGTTAATTGTCTTATACCTTTCTATTACGCTGTGTGGGGATTCACTCTTTCTCTATCTCATTCACAACTATTATTATCCAACTAGAACCCTCACAACACTATCCTAGGGCTTAGCCTCTCACTTATCCTTGAGGTAGCAAACATAATTTTAATTACAAGCATACATTTATTTCACATCTTTTGCCTAGTTACTAAACATACACATTGTAACACCCCAATGTTTTCCTTTAATTATTATTATTATTATTATTATTATTCGTTTGCCGTGTTTTTAATAAAATGATATTTTGAGAAAAAGAAATATTGGGCTTTTAAACTGGGGTTTTATAATTAGAGTGTTTTTAAAAGTTTTAAAACCCTTTTATTGGGCTTAGTTTTATGAGTCCAAAGTTAGCTTTAAGTATTCTTTAGGTTTCTTGAAAACCTAATCCTTCTTCCTTATTCTTTCGCTTGTGCCTCCTTGGAGATACCGTGCCGTCAAAGCCTTTGCAGTCAAGAAGTGAGGAACCTTAGAAAGACGCTACTGCACCATTCGCATCCTCTTGCTCGAGATCACCTCTTTCAAGGTAAGGGGGGAGTGAGTTATCTCACTCATGGGTATGGCTTTGGTCGTGGGTAGAGGGGTTGGCCCTAGACCCCAATTGTTTGTGAATTATATGGTTGTATACGTGCAAAGGGGAATGCAATTTTTCCCAAATTATTAATATGCTTTATGAAAATTCTATGTTTAATTTATATGGATTATCATGGATTGTCTTTTTAAAATCTGTACCTTGGATCCGCCCGGTAGGGCTAAATAGCCGCTGGACGAGCTTTCATTGAAAACTACACTTCGCGTTGGCGCCGGGCGGGATGAACAATCTGTTGAGCGGGTTAGGTCCTAACGCAGACCTGCTGGGCGGGGTGCGATACCTGCTGGGCGGGTTGGGTTCCAGCGCGAACTCGCTGGGCTGGTTCGCTGGACTGCTGGGCAGATACGACTTTCGCTATTACGTTCCTTGTGTTTGTGAACTCTTTTTGGCAGTGTTTAACTCATTGTTATTTGTTTTTTTATGTCTTGTTGAGTTTATATTGTATGGTTGTTATTTACCTTAAAAAAAAATGAATGTGACATGAAATTGTGCCTATGATTCATGATAAAAGTCTATGAAAGTTGTGAGCATTATATGTGACCATGCATCATAACATTTGAGTTATGTGATGAGGAATGTATGTAAGAATCTGGCTGGTGGAGGCCGTGATGTGTTGTTTAACCTTAGCCTTGGGGGTTATCCGGTTGGGAAAACTCCAATGGTCCATGTTGATCCCATGGAGCCGGGGCATACTGGCAAAACTGGGTAACCCTGACTAGTCACCGGGGGATATCATGCTAGTTGAGGGTGCGAAAGCCGAAGGCATCGGTACCGATGACGCTTCTTATGGCCTGCATTTACTCCTAGTCTACGTTCCGACAAGTTTAAGTTGGTACCACATGTGCATAAGAAGTAGAAGCTAGGTATTGCATTACATATGTTTTTGTGCATTCTGGTTTTTTTGCAAATTACTGTTAATTGATTATGTATGTGATGTGTATTCTACCTGTCACCATTGTCATACTTTGAGCATGATGTGAGATGTATCTCACCCCCTTGTTTTCTGGTGTTTTCTGTATGTGTCTGTGATATACAGGTGATGTTCAGCAAGACCTTGAGGAGGAGTCTTAGAGTAGGGGATTGGCCTCATTGCAGTTTATTTTACAGTTTCTTTACGGTTTTGTCTACTCTGATAGTAATGTGACATCAGGGTCTTAGTTATTTATTATTTTAGCTTTTAAACTTTAGACTAATAGTTTTACTTTTAAATTGGTTTATTTTATTTTATTTGGACTTATATGGTCAACTATGAGCCACCATCATTTGGTTAATCAGTAAAGCATCTTATGGAGCTTTAGTAAATGTGAGTTGTGCATGTGATGTCCTTTATCGTGTGAAGAAAAAGATTATAAACTATCGTTTTATTTTACAAATGAAAAGTATGTTATATTTTCGTAATATTTATTTAATAATTAGCTTTGGGGTAAAAGGTGTCATATTTAGTGGTATCAGAGCAGGTCGATCTTTCTGACCTATGTGTTATGTGTCTTTTATGTTTCCTATGTGTACTCTGAGAAGTTGTTCGATGTTGTTTGAGTTACACTAACTGTTTTTGGTTGTTTCCTGTGCCATAAATCCTAACTGCCTTGTCATGGAATATTGAGACTGGCCACCTCAATACTTCGTGTAATGTAGGTGGGAAATACGGCGAGTAAAATTTGAGTTTAAGAGCAGGTCGATTCATTTAGCTTTGTGTGCTATGTATCCATTGTGTTTCCATGTGTACTCTATGGTTTATTTGTTGAATTTGTATGTTGTGGTTGATTACTTCTGGCTTGTGCAGGAAGTAATGGCTGCTGGTAGAAACGACCGTGCTATTGCTGATGCTCTTCATGCCTTAGCTCAGGCTGTGGGGAGGAATCAGAATAGAGAGGATGGAGCTGCTGAGTTTCATGGGCTGGATAGGTTCCAAAGGAATAATCCACCGACATTCAAGGGGGGATACAACCCTGATGGTGCACAAAATTGGTCGCGGGAAATCGAAAAGATATTCCGGGCCATGTCGTGCACAAATGCTCAGAAGGTGACTTTTGGCACCTTCATGCTAGCTGAGGAGGCCGAGTATTGGTGGGAGAATACCCATCAACGCTTGGAAGTTGGAGATAGAGTCATCATTTGGGAAGTCTTTAGAGAGGTGTTCTTGGAGAAGTACTTTCCCCAGGATGTCCGTAATCGCAAGGAAATGGAGTTCTTAGAGCTCAAGCAGGGCAACATGACTGTGGCTGAGTACGCAGCCAAGTTCGAGGAGCTATCGAGGTACTTTCCTCATTACCATAACGAAGCTAGGGAGCGTTCTAAGTGCGTAAAGTTCGTGAATGGCCTACGACCCGAAATTAAGCAAGCTATCAACTACCAAGAGATTCGCCAATTTCCTATATTGGTGAATAGATGCAGAATCTACGATGAAGACAACAGGGCAAGAGCGGCACATTACAAAAGTGTGGGTCCCCTTCGTGAGAAGAAATTCGGTAACCAGAATCGTGGGAAGCCATACTCGATTCCATCTGGTAACCGTTTCAGTAATCAGAAGCTTATAGCGAGTCAGCCTGCTAGTGGTGCTAGTGGGGGATCAGCCCTTTTTACCCCACAGAGATGCAAGAAGTGTGGACGACCTGATCATTCGACATTTGAGTGCAAGGACAAGGAGGTGACATGTTTCAATTGTGGACAGAAAGGGCACATTGGAAGGGATTGTCCTAATCCTAAGAAGGAGCTGCACAGTGGAAGTCAGAGTTCGCAAGCCAGTCGACCGAAGGCCATGGGAAGAGTCTTTGCTCTTAGTAGTGTTGAAGCCTCGGAGTCTGATGACTTAATTCAAGGTACATGTCTCATAAGCGAAACTCCTTTAGTTGTACTCTTTGATTCTGGTGCAACTCATTCTTTTATATCCTATACTTGTGCTGAAAAATTGAAATTACCTGTGTCTTTTTTGAAATTTGACTTAACTGTTGATACCCCTACTAGTGGTTCCATCATTACCTCCAAAGTTTGTTTAAATTGTCCTGTGTTGATTTCTGATAGAGAGTTTATGGTTGACTTGATTTGTTTGCCTCTTAATCAACTAGATGTTATTCTTGGTATGGACTAGTTATCTTCCAATCATGTCCTCTTAAACTGCTTTGACAAATCTATTGTGTTTGGTAAGCCAGTTGAAAGTGAGGATGCAGGATTCCTTACCGCCAACCAGGTAAAGGCGTCTTTGAAGGAGAACGCCTAAGTGTACGTGATGTTAGCCACCCTGAAACTCGAGAGCAAGGTTGTGATTAGAGATGTGCCTGTAGTGAGAGATTTCCTTGAGGTATTCCCAGAAGATGTTACTAGTCTACCCCCTGAGCGTGAGGTTGAGTTTTCCATAGATTTAGTGCTTGGAACTGGGCCTATATCTATAGCACCTTATAGGATGTCTCCTTTAGAGTTAGCTGAGCTTAAGAAATAGTTAGAAGACTTGTTAGAGATGAGGCACGGACAATGAGCGGCTCCTGCTAGGCTTCTAGCGGGAGGGGTACATGAATGAATCGAATACACACCCGAACGAGAGGGATCCAGAAGCTGTGCAGGTATAGGACTATACAGTTGAGGATAGCTTAAAGGAATTAATAAGTGCTACCTATACCAACAAGATGCATCTACTTTTCGGTAGCCTATCACTTAAGAACTCCATAGTTAAGCGTGCTTGACTTGGAGCGATTTAGGGATGGGTGACCTCCTGGGAAGTTTCCCAGGAAACGTGTGAGTGAGGACAAAGCACGCTAAAAAGTCTTGTGTTGGTTTGTGGGGACAGTCATTCATCCTGAAAGCGGTCGGACGTTACAAAGTGGTATCAGAGCAGGGCCTCTCTCCCAGTACGGTGTGGTTCGAGGACGAACCAAGCGGAAGCTGGTGGGCATGTAACATCCCGGGCGCTGACGAGGGCGGGGAGTGATCGCCGGTGCAAAAGAGATGAGGCACGGACGATGAGCAGCTCCTGGCAGGCTTCCAGCGGGAGGGGTACATGAATGAATCGAATACACACCCGAACGAGAGGGATCCAAAGGCTGTGCGGGTATGGGACTATACAGTTGAGGATAGCTTAAAGGAATTAATAAGTGCTACCTATACCAACAAGATGCATCTACTTTTCGGTAGCCTATCACTTAAGAACTCCACAGTTAAGCGTGCTTGACTTGGAGCGATTTAGGGATGGGTGACCTCCTGGGAAGTTTCCCAAGAAGCGTGTGAGTGAGGACAAAGCACGCTAAAAAGTCTTGTGTTGGTTTGTGGGGACAGTTACTCATCCTGAAAGCGGCTGGGCGTTACATACATTGTTTTGTTTCATCAAACAAGCATGACATACATGCATAACATGAGCACATATACATAATCTTCACAATTTATCACAATATACAATCACGTTTTCACACGCGTGCACATTACATCATTCGCTTATGAACAAGGTCACATAGACTACACACAATTACAACGTAGCACAGTTCAACATATCACACTGCAGCAAGATGCATATGCATACTAAGTTCCTAAATCTCTACTCATGCACATGTGGTACCAATCTAAACTTGTCGGAAAGTAGACTAGGAGTAAATGCACGGCCATAAGAAGCATCATTGGTACCGATGCCTTCGACTCTCGCACCCTCAACTAGTATGATATCCCCCGACGACTAGTCAGGGTTACCTAGTTTTGCCAGTACGCCCCGGCTCCATGAGATCAGCATGGACCATTGGAGTTTTCCCAACTAGATAACCCCCAAGGCTAGGGTTAGACAACCCATCACGACCTCCACCAGCCAGATTCCTACATACTTTCCTTATCACATAACTCAAATGTTATGATGTATGGTTAAATATAATGCTTACAACTTTTTATAGACTTTTATCATGAAACCTTGGCACAATTTCATATTACACTCAGTTTTTTCAAGATAAATAACAATCCTACATTATAAACTCAATAAGGCATAAAAGAAATAAATAACAATGAGTTAAAAACTGCAAAACAGAGTTCATAAGCATAAAGAACAGAATAACAAAGGTTGTATCCGCCTGGCAGGACGAAAGTCTTGCCCGATGGTCCAGCGAACTAGCTCAGCGAGTTTGCATCTGAACCCAACCTGCCCAGTGGGTCTGCGTCAGGACCCAACCTGCCCGGCAGGTGTTTCACCCCGCCCAGTGGGTCTGCGCACCTAGCACCAACGCCGAATCTAGTTCTTGAAGAAAAGTCGCTCAGCAGCTATCTAATCCCGCCGGGCGAATCCGAGGTACTAATTTTAATTTATTTTTCCTATTGTCTTTGGTTTCTAAATGCTCCAAAATAAATAATTAAATTCTTAATCACTCTTGTACATTGATAATTGGTCAACCTAATCTATAATTCCCTTACTCCTTCATAATCCCTTCAAAATCCATCAAATTCCTAAATTTATGTATAAGGAGTGAAAAAGATGGATAGATGAATAAGAACAACATAAAGGACAAGGAAGGACACGGGGGAGAGCACTCACCTTTATGGGCATGCAAAGCTGAGTTCTAGGGTTTGGGCTCTTCAGTTTCTATTCCTCTTCTTTCTCTTCCTCTTATTCTTCTTTTTTTCCCATTCTCTTTACTTTCTTTCTTCTTATATTTTTTTGACGGTTAAACCTAATCCTCCTTCTCTATTCTCTTCTTATAACATGTGGGTGGATATGTGGCTTAGTAGGCTTTAGTCCCTTATTGGGCCCTAGATGCTCTTTTGGGTTCTATGATAACATTCATACTAATTTCTAATACTAAGGTGTCGATAACAATAACACTAATAATAACAATAATAATAATAATATAATAACAACACCATAACAAAGAATTAATAATAATAATAACAATAACAATAAATATAATAACAATGATAGGAGCAATAATAATAATAATAAGTGATCTAATAACAATAACTCTTAAGGTGTCTTTTGTCTAATAACACATGGGAAGGGTCCTACTAAGAGCTACCTCGTAGTTTATTTTTAGTATCTGAAATTTTGGGTGTTACAGGTACAAAACACACTCCCTATGGCAGGTCACATTATACACCCCCATCAAAAGAATGAAACAAGATACACCACAAAAAGACAACAAATGCGTGACTCCTCGCGTCACACTACTCCAACTCGCAGCTCCACCTTTAGCTTTGAGAAGCCGGGTCCACTTAAGCCTCGCCATCTGCTCCCACACCATCAGATGTGATCATCATAGTCACACCAACACAACAACAACAACAAGACAACCACAACAAAACACAAAGTAAGGGTAAGCTTACTAAATCAACTGCATAACATATATATGATTAAAGAAGTCATTCATAGATCCCAACATTCACTCATATGTATACAATATATAATCACGTAGTAAGGAGTTCTCAACTTAGAACCCCACGGTACAACAAGTCCACCACTATTATGTCAATGCATGATGACACAACTCTCGAAAGATTCACAACAATTTGAGCGATTAGCCAGGTCTCACCCCTAACATGAAGTCACAGCACTCATTCAGGGATTGCCAAACTCTAATCTACGGATAAGACTTAATGGTGTGTTGGGATAAGTGTATGTGGGTGGTGATTCACCGTGACTCAAGGTTTGCATTACCTTGGCCCCTTGCGAGATCGCCATCCATTCATCCTCGAAGGCCCATCTTTACGACCCCATGTCTTATCCAAGCACTAGATTAGAGACCCGTCTGAGCCGTAGCTTCTATCAACTAGCCAACTTACGTGCCTGCTTGCACTACGACATGAAGCCCATTACATAGCCTCAACCAACAACATATGCATGAAATGCATGTACCACAACACAACATCAACTCAACAGTAACAAGTCAACATATTGGTATATAAAGCAACACACTACCACATGGCTCGATCAGCACCACTCGTGGCCCAGCAACTACTATCAACTCCATGTAGGCCCAATCCAGCCCCATGTATAGTTAACAGGTAAGACCCTCTCCAAGCAGCCCATACCTCGTGAGAAATCTCGCATAACAACTTTATCCACAACAAGTGGAGGTCCTATTCAAGCAACTTGCCACTCATAATACATTCTCAACAGTTCTCACATTAGATTTGCACTAGGAGTCCTTCTCAACTATGTTTTACACAATTACACTTTTAAATTAATCAACAGTAGAATACTCTTTTCGCTTAGTGACCCATATGCTCTTTCAGGGAAGACCTTCCTTACAGAGGATCTACTTTCCCCTACGAAGGTTCTCAGACAACGACCATAAGTCTCGCTCAGCGAACATCCTATTTCCAAAGTCACTTACTCAGCCACAACCGGGCTCACTCAATGAATTCGTTCTAAGGACTTTCTCCAAATCTCTATCAATAGTAATTCGCTCAGTGAGTCATCTACTCGCTCAGCGACTAGCCACTCCAGAAAGTAGCCAGAACCTACACACACTCCTCGCTCAGCGAACACGTTGCTCGCCTAGTGACACAATTGCAATAGAGAGCAACAACTCTCCAGGGCCCCAAATTGCTTAGCGAGCCTAGTACTCATTCAATGAATCGTTCCCAGGCATTCTAGAATGCCCATACTCGCCCAACGAGCCTTGTACTTGCTCAGTAAATGATTTTCTGGAAAATTTCCAGATCTTTATGAACACTTGCCTAGCGAGCTAGATTTCGCTGAGCGAATTCCTCTTACTCTTCAACCATCATTACAACTCAAGAACACTTGCTCAGCGACGTGATGGGTCACTCAACGAACCACAAACCCAACAGCCTCACTTCAGTCCTCGAGGCATTCTCGCTCAGTGAAAGCCCTAGTCACTTAGCAACTATTAGATGATAGAGTTAGCAACTCTAGTAAAAAAACCAAAAATCCAAACTTTACACTCACCCACACCCCAATCAACTCCACAGAGGTTGAACACAACCATACGACGATCCATAATAGCATACTCAACATATATAACAATCCATATGACATTCCAATAGAAATCAATCACGAAATTAAGAAACTCATCCTCAACAACATTTCAACACAACTCAGCCAAATCACGTTTTCTAGTTCAATCCACGACAACATACACACACTACCACACTCATATAACATACATTCAACACATGTAAGCTTCCTTTACCTTTTGGAGCTTTCGAATCCGAATTTGGGGAAGAGGAGAATGTGAGAAATGAGCTTTAAAGCCAAAGCTTCAAGGAATCTACCCTTCTCAACACAAGGGGATGGAAATCAAGGCTTGAAATCTTATTATACTCCAAGTGGATTTGGGAAAGTTTGAGAGAATGAGAGAAAATGGGAGGGTGCCTTTGGGTGGTCCAACCAAAAATAAGAGGGAAGGGCTTTGGGTGTCTTAAAACTTCCCTAGGCCTAACAAAGGCTTTGGGCTCACTAAAGCCCATGGTCCGTCTAATCACTCTTTAAGGCTTACAATTAGCTCAAAACTGTTGTTCTCTCAATAACTCAGATAAACACAACCAACACTCTCACTTTAACTCAAGAACATTTTCCACAAGTTCCCTAAATTTAGATAAGAATTCCAAGACAACACAAAACCACAACCATACAACAACAACTTATTCATTCGTTTTAATTACCTAGATCACATATTAAATTTCCACTTTTGGTTATTAAAGCACTAAATCACACATTAAGAAAAACACGGCGTTACACATCCCCTTTTCTTTTTTTATATTTTTTATTTCCAAATATACTCTTTTAAACCCTATTTTTACACCCCTTTGTTTATTATTCTTTAAATCCTATTTTTTCACCTTTATCTTTATTATTTTTCAAACCCTATTTTGAACCTCCATCTTCACCCGTATTCATTGTTCTTTAAACTCTGTTTACGTAATACCATGTTTTTCATCAAAGTGATACTACATTTCCCATCAAATTTATATGTGGTGTTTTCTTCTACGTGGCATTGTGTTTCAAACTACATCCAATGTCAACTTTATCTATTGTGTGTTTCAGGTTATGTTTTAGTCACAGCATTCAATTTACAAAAGCTTGCATGCGTTATTAGCCTCTTGACATCCAGCGTGTTTACATTTGTAATTCTGGAAAGTATGTTGGCATTATCAACCTCTCAACGATCATTGGGTTTTCAAGGTACGCGTTCGAATTCGAAATCTGTTCTGTTTATGACTTCCAAAAATTACTTTGCGGAACTCCCTATACCAATTCCAGAAAGTAATTTCCAAAGCTGTGTACAACATATATGAAGTTTTGGAAAGTAATTTTTGAAAGTTGTAAATTTAAAGCAGCAATATAAAGCAGAATATCACTGAAAATGCAGGATTGGCACAAGAAGCCATCATGAACCGGATTTTTCTGGTAAAAATTGGTACAGTTGTACATTTTTTTTTTCTTATAGATCAATATTGACCCCATCTTCCTAAAATTTGCACATTGCTTTTTAAATTCTTAAGCTCAGTGGCTTTCGAGATGATGGCTATGAGATAAGAAAGAAGGAAATGATAGCGTAAGATTTTATTGTCATATACACTGTTTTTAAGCATTATATATTCAGTTTTACTGGAAGCGCTGATGAATAAGTTATTTATCTCATGGGTTATAAATAATGTGGTTTCATTGACATTAGCTTTAAACAACTAAAATTAGAACGTTTTTATTTAAAAAAAAAAGTATTTGTTATACAAAAATACTTCTTGAAATGTACGTGATGGAGACATCACAACTAGAATTGATTATAAGGACCTTGTACGTGATGAAATGTTCTAGATTATCCAATGTACACGTTTAACTTATAAATTAATATTTAATAATCTTCGCATGACATAATTCCTATAATGCTAAAAACCGCTAGTTCAAATCTAACAAAGCCTCTCGGTATGCCAAAGTCTAATTAGTGGAACCCACTTTATTAAATATTGTTTAAGAGTTAGGGGTGAAGACGTGAAGTTTATGCAACTTTACTCCTACCTTTTAATTACTTGTCTATCCACTGCTCAAGAATGGAATAGAAAAACTTTGCTTTAAAGCTATAGTAGAAACATGTTCTCCACCTGCAAACTACTCTTTTGTATTTGCTACATTTCTATGGAAGAAAACTTAAGATGTTCACATATATAATATAGTCCTTATAACATGTTCAAACCCCTCTTCTAGATTGCTTATTAGCAAACAATATAAATTGAATATCATTTACCTCCAAGGGAGATAAATCAGCACCACAGCTAAAGGTCAGCTCTATCCGTAACCTTTTTGGATCTTCTAAGGCCACCTGCAATTTGAGAGTCCATTATTGCAATAAGTAAAGACTAAGGACGGAGCAAAGTCAACAGCAATCTAACAAATGAACTTAATTGTGTCCATTTTAGGTTCAAAGGGTCCAAAAGCCAGTAACAACCAAACGAATGACTGCCAATCTAAGCATATTGCTCTTCCAAACACCCTGGACATCTGCCATGTTAAATTAATTTAGTTAAAAATGGTGGCTGATTGGTTTTCTATGTCATCTTACAGAAACGTTAAATTGGCTAATCAATTCGCCAAGCATTCCTGCCCAGTGCACAATACAGATAATTTGATTCTGAATAATTTTCTTGCACCTTTGGGATGTGGCTTTATGCGAACAAATATCATTATATACTAAGAAGGTAACATGTTTTCACTAAGAGTCTTAATAAACACCCTATGTATTGCTTTCTTCAGCCCACATAAACCACATTGACATAATTAAGTCACTACATTGAAAACAAATCCCTAATGCACAAGAAAGCACTTGAACAACAATCTACAGTACTTTCCTAGCAAGCATCTGTAAAAGCTAGTGCTAACTTTCAAAAGCTGTAGTATTAAAAAAAATTGATAATTTCAACTTCACCCAATCTACTTAGAAAGAATAAGAGACACTTTTGTCACCCCAGCTTTTAGTATCATATAGCTCAAATGTAGCATTTCGTAGTAATATTAAAATATTTCTACTTTGTACTAATTCCCATTATGAATTTTAATTATTCTAACAGTAGCATTAATTTATGAATTTTTAATTTGAAGTTAGCAATATGGTCACTTCTTATGTTATGGCTCAGAAAAAAAATTGAACCTTGTACATTATGTGTTGGTTTTCTCATATACGACACACACTTATACTTGGTATAAAAGCTATCTTGTACAGTCTTTGATAATGTTCTTTTTTGTTCTTAGTAGCACAGGAACAATAAATCTCAGGCTCACATGCTAGAAAACAGGATCCAGTCTCCTAAAATAAAATTAAGCAGAGAACTCACATTGGGGGATAAAATCATATATGTCAAACCACATTAAGGAACCCAATATAGACAAAGACCAAACATTATGAACCATTAAACCAACCCACAACTTAAGTTTAAAGACATTAGTCTCATGGTATTCCTAAATGATCCTTAAACCCATGAATAAGGCAAGCAAGCACATAAGTGTTGGGAAATGCCAGCATAATTTCGCTCATCTATGAACTCAAAATAGGCACTAAGCGGAAACGTAAAATAACAGTACCAGAAATTTTTAGTGTGAAAAACCTTCTCAATGTGAGCAAAGAAAAAACCACGAGACTCGTAGGCCTCTTAAAACTTCCACTATAACAATAATGGAATTACAAAAATACAACAATAATGTATCTTCAATTTATAGATAACACTCACAAATTGGCTCACTAATTTTCTCTCTTTGAAACTCTTTTTAAGGCTCCTTATTTTTCTCTCACAATTTGTCTCTCTTGTGAGGATGTTCTCACTTTGCTTGTGTGCATCTATTGCACTTCTCTTCCTCCATTTATAGAGAGGTTGCCCCTTGGTGCAATCTGTTGCACCATAAAATGCAAGTAGGGGTTAAAAAAAATTTCAAACTTTCATTAATACCACCGAATTGGCTGGTGGAGGTTGAAAAAATTCAACCTTTTATTACTTTGTTTTCACATTAGCTAGACCCTACATTTCTCCCCCTCCAACCAAAGGGAATTTTCCTTGGATCAATTTAGGGTTGGTGCTAAGCTTGTAGCTTCTTTGCCAAATTCTATCTTCTTTTCTGTTAGAGATTTTGTCAATATATTTGCCTCATTATCCTTGGTGTGTATTTTCTCAACCTGCGATAGTTTATTTTCCAACACATCACATATCCAATGATATCTCACGTCGAGGTGTTTCGACCTTGCATGAAAAGTCGAGTTCTTTTCTTACTAATATGAATTGCATTCTGATTGTCACAATAAAGAACATAGCTTTTTTGTTCTTGGCCTAACTCTTGTAGGAACTTCTTCATCCACAGGATATCTCCTTACAACCTTCAATGATTGCAATGAATTCTACTTCTATGGTGCTTAAAGCAATGCACTTTTGTAGTCGCAATTGCCATGATATAGCTCCCCCTGCAAAAGTAATCAAATATCTTAATGTAGATTTTCTTGAGTCCACATCTCTTACCATATCTGCATTTGAATACCTATGAAGCATTAAATTTCCGTTGCCAAAATGCAAGCAATTTTTGGCAGTTCCCCTCAGATACCTTAATATCCATTTCACAACATTCCAATGCTCTTTTCTTGGGTTTGATAGGAGTCTGCTCTCACAACTCCTACAACATAAACAATGTCTGGTCTTGTACAAACCATTGCATACATAAGGCTACCCACTATAGAAGAATAGGGCACCTTGCTCATTTCTTCTTTTTCTTCCTCATTCTTTGGACATTTTGTCTTACGAAGTTTGAGATGGCCAAGTAATGGGACATGCACAGGTTTGGCATTATGCATGTTGAACCTTTCAAGAACTCTCTTGATATAGTTTTCTTGTGACACCCACAACATTTTTCTAGACTGATCTTTGATAATCTTCATTCCAAGAATCTTCTTTACTGCACCCAGATCTTTCATGGCAAAAGATTTGCTTAATGCCTTCTTGAGAACAACTATCTTTGTCTTATCTTTCCCAACAATTAGCATATTACCCATATACAATAGAAGTATGATGGATTCACCATTCTAATAGTTCTTCACAAACACACAATGGTCTGCGGAGGTCTTCTTGAAATTGTGTTGGGTCGTGAAGAGATCAAACTTCTTGTACCATTGTCTTGGAGCTTGTTTTAGACCATAGAGGCTTTTCTTTAAGTGACACACTAAGTGTTCCTTGCCTGGTTTTGCAAAACCTTCTGGTTACTCCATATAGATTTCTTCCTCTAGGTGTCCATGTAAGAATGCTGTTTTGACATCAAACTGTTCTATTTCCAAGTCTAGTTTGGCAGCTAGACCAAGGATTGCTTTAATAGATGTCATCTTTATCACTGGTGAGAAGATTTCTTCAAAATCTATGCTTTTCTTCTAATGGCACCCCTTCACAACAATTCGTGTTTTGTACCTGGTGTTTGGGTTATTCTCATCATTCTTGAGTTTGAACACCCATTTATTTTTCAATGCCCTTCTTCCTTTTGGTAATTTTACCAGGTTATACCTCTGATTCTCTTTCAAGGATTGGATTTCTTTTTCCATGGCCTGTATCCATTTCTCTTTATCATTCATCTCAATGACTTCTATAAAGCTTTGTGGTTCCCCTTCATCAATGAAGTTGACATACTCATATGAGAAATATCTTTTTGAAGGTTGCCTGTTTCTTATGGATCATCTTACTTGGGGATCATGTTCTATCGAAACGTTATCCACTGCTTGTTCTTCATTCGTCTCATCCGGTTGCATTATTTGATGAGGTTGTTTCATCTCATGAGTCTCTCCCCTTGAATTGTTTATCACGACAGGGTTTGAATCTCAAACCACTTTTTTGCTTTGGCTTCTCAAACTTGATATCTTGGATCGTCTGATCTTCAAAGAATATCATATCTCTACTTCGAACAATCTTCTTGTTTGTAGGATCCCATAATCTAAAGCCAAGTTCATCTCTTGGTGAACCAAGGTATATGCATTCTTTTGCTTTAGCATCAATGTTTGCTCTTTCATCTTTCAGAATGTGAACAGATGCCTTGCACCCGAAAACTCTCTACTGACCAAAAGAGGCTTTTTTTCTAGACCATATGTAACATCCCGGGTGCTGACGAGGGCGGGGAGTGATCGCCGGTGCAAAAGAGATGAGGCACGGACAATGAGCGGCTCCTGGCAGGCTTCCAGCGGGAGGGGTACATGAATGAATCAAATACACACCCGAACGAGAGGGATCCAGAGGCTGTGCGGGTATGGGACTATACAGTTGAGGATAGGTTAAAGGAATTAATAAGTGCTACCTATACCAACAAGATGCATCTACTTTTCGGTAGCCCATCACTTAAGAACTTCATAGTTAAGCGTGCTTGACTTGGAGCAATTTAGGGATGGGTGACCTACTGGGAAGTTTCCCGGGAAGCGTGTGAGTGAGGACAAAGCACGCTGAAAAGTCTTGTGTTGGTTTGTGGGGACAGTCACAGATCCTGCAAGCGGCCGGGCGTTACACCATACCTTATCCGGAAGCTTTCCATTTAAAGGTCTTGAAGGAGACATATTTATCAAAGCAACTACAGTTTTCACTGCTTTGCCCCAAAATGATTTGGGAAGTTTTGCATGAGAAAGCATGCTTTTGACTTTCTCTACAACTGTTCTGTTCATCCTTTTAGCTACTCCATTCATTTGAGGAGTCTAGGGAAGTATTTTCTCATGTCTTATCCTATGAGTTCTGCAATATACCTCAAATTGGCTTATGTATTCTCCATCATTATCAATTCTCAAGCATTTCAACCTTTTTCTATAGAAGCATGGAACTCCTTGAAAGCTTGAAGAACTTGATCTTTCGTCTTCAATGGATACACCAACACTTTGTAGGAGTGATCATCAATGAAGGTATTGGGCACTGCCAATGGACTTTTCAGATGTTGAGCAAACATCTGAGTGAACAAGGTCCAGAATATGCTTTTTTCTTCTTGCATCATCTAGTCTTTTGAAAGATACTATGTGTTGTTTGCCTGCTAGGTAGTCTTCACAAGATTCAAGTGGTTGCCCCTTTATGTTTGGGAGATGATGTTTTCTAAGGATCTCCAAACCCTTCTCGCTTGTGTGGCCCAATCGTCTATGCGACAATTCTTTGGATGTGTTTTAAGCAACATTCGTCTCTCCTTTGCATATCTTTACTTGCATCATGTACAAGGAGCCTTCCTTATTTCCATGAGCAACAATCATGTTCCCTCTACTGAGTTTCCATCTACCGGCACCAAACTGGTTTATCATTCTAGCTTCATCTAGCTTTCTCGTTGAAATAAGGTTAAGATGCACGTCTGGAACATGTCATACCTCCTTTAGCACAAGCTTGTTTCCATTCTCAGTCATTAAAGTTACTTCACCAATGCCAACAATCATACTTGTGACATGGTTACCCATCTTCATCGTACCAAAGTCTCTTTTTTGGTATGATGAGTACAATCCCTCAGGGGAGTCACATGGAAGGATGCTCCCGAGTCAATTATCCAAATGTAATCATCAGATGCAACATTTAGATAATTTTCCTTGCTAACAAGAAATATATTCTCATTATTTGAGGCCACCATAGTGGTTGTTCCATCTTCCTTCTTCTTTTTTAGGTCAATCTGGTTAAGATGGACTATTCTAGCCTGTTGGTCTTTCGTCAAGAATCTACACTCAGACTTCTTGTGGCCCAGTTTACCACAATAATAACAATTTAGTCTAGTACAAGATTTGCATTTGTCTTGTGATTTTCCTCGATCTCCTTTTCCATGACTTTTACTCCTTCCTCTATTTTCAACAACATTGGCTTCAAACTAGTTGTTCAAGCCTTTTTCTCTCTGTCTTGACTCTTCATTCAATAAACTATTTGTAACAGAATCCATGTTAAGCTTTCCTTGTGGAGCAAAATTGCTGAGAGTGACAACTAAAGTGTCCCAACTCATAGGCAGGGAACTGAAGAGTAAAAGAGTTTGTACCTTATCATCTGTCTTTATTTCTATTTTCGTTAGTTGATTCACAATACCTTTGAAGGTATTTGAATGTTTGATCATGTTTTGACCGTCCATGTACTTTAACTTTACTAGTTGTCTAAAAAGGTGGGCTTTGTTCTTGGGCATCTTCTTTTGAATCAAAGATTCAAGTTTTGTCCACAACTCATACGCATTGGTATAAGTTGAGACATGCTCAAACAAGCTTCTATCAATATATTTTCAAATCACAGCTACTGCTTTTCGATTCTGGAGTTCCCAATCTTTGTTAGTCTTCCCCTCCGATTTATCCTATTGGGTGATTGGTTCATGCAAATCCTTGTAGTATAAATGGTTTTCCATCAATAACTTCTAATATGAGAAATTGTCAGCAGTTAGCTTGAACATGTCTCCATTAGGAGTGACAACTCCTTCCATCTTGAGTTACACAAGATAAATAGCGAACTAAGAATTACCATAGTTCATGAATAGTACACCAAGTAAGTTTCCAAGAAAGAAAGGTGGGTCAATAGACACATTTAAATACTAAGTCTTTCCTTAGCCAGAACTTTCCTAGACATGCACTACCACTCTACCACATTTTATTTCTAGCAACAAGAATAATCCTTTTTTGATGTGGAAGATCAGGCAATACTATAACCACAGAGCATACTAAGAATTTTCTTATGAATACGTCACCTTAGTATCTGTGAGCTCTAAGAGTTTTGATACCACTGTTGGGAAATGCTAGCATAACTTTCCTCCTCTATAATTCAAAATAGGCACTAAGTGGAAACATAAAATAACAACACTAGAAATTTTTAGTGTGGAAAACCTTCTCAATATGAGCAAGGAAAAAACTACAAGACCTGTAGGCCTCTTAAAACTTCCACTATAACAATAATGGGATTACAATAATACAAAAATAATGTATCTTCAATTTGTGGATAACACACAAATTGGCTTACTAATTTTCTCTCTAAGAGACTCTTTATAAGACTTTCTATTTTTTTCTCACAAATTTTCTCTCTTGTGAGGATGTTCTCACTTTGCTTGTGTGCATCTATTACACTTCTCTTCCTTTATTTATAGAGAAGTTGCCCCTTGGTGCAATCTGCTGCACCGTAAAATGCAGCTAGGGGTTAAAAAATTTTCAAACTTTCATTAATATCACCAAATCGACTGGTGGAGGTTAAAAAAATTCAACCTTTTACTACTTTGTGTCTCACAGTAGTTGGACCCTATAATAAGAGTTATTCACTAGACCCAAAACAAGAAATTAGAATAAAAAATCCAAACCTCAATCACAAGCATAATCCAAACGAACCATTCGGTTTTCAATAAGGCAATTAAACAATATAAGCTACAGCTAAAATCCAAAAGATGTAAAGTTACAGAAAGTTAGGGATCATAGAACCTGTAAGTAAGCCAAGTGAAACAACAACCTAATACTCTACAAGAGCCACACCCCAAGTTCATTAGCGGCAACAACACAATAACTAATACTAATTGAGAAGGAGTTTGGCCTCAATTAATTATGAGATGATGTAGTGCCTAGGAAGAGGACAATGGGATACCTGTCCTCGCTAGAGAATGAACATTTCAAGGCGAGAGGGTTCTGGAAGAGGGGGTGCGAAAGAATAATGGGAATCACATTTTCAGAAGGGGTTGACATTTGCGGAGAAGGATTATCAAATCATCGATATCAATATCAATATACTATAAGAAAGAAAGACCCTTTAGGGGGGCATGTGTCAACCTGTGGGAGAAAATTCTCTTGCCTATTTTTCTTCTCTATTGCTTTTCCTTTTTTTGTTCCTTCTTCGTATACATACGCATAAAAAAACCATTTGTTACTAGTAGCAGGTGTTGTGCCTGACATCAATATCAATCAATATACTATAAGAAAGGAAGACCTTTGGGGGGGGGGGGGGAAGGCAAGTGTTAACCGATGGGAGAAAATTCTCTCGCCTATTTTTCTTCTCTGTTGCTTTTCACTTTTTTTTCTTCATTTACATACGCATAAAAAAACCATTTGTTACTGGTAGTAGGTGTTGTGCCCGACATCAATATCAATATACTATAAGAAATGAAGACCCTTTTGGGGGGTATGTGTCAACTTGTGGGAGAAATTTTTCCCGTCCATTTTTCTTCTCTGTTGCTTTTCATTTTTTTTTCTTCTTCGTATACATACGCATAAAAAAACCATTTGTTACTAGTAGCAGGTGTTGTGTTGACAAAACAAAAGAGCTGCTTAACCGATCCATTTCCTTCTTCATGTATGTATGACCAAACATTGTTGCTGACAAAAGGCTAAAAAGTTACAATAGTGCTTCAAATAGAAGAAGCTTAAAGAAGCAAATGAATTCAGGGTCCTTTCTTTGGCTTCATCAACAAAAATGAGATTAGCAATGGAAGGTAATTTTTCTCTTCTTTTGGGACCTGTTAAGGTTGGAATTTTTTCTTTATATGGGTTTATGTTAGTTGCATTCTTTTTAATATTGGTAGAAGTAATTAATTATAAGCTGCTAATTGGTTGAATGTTGGGGTGTGTCATCAAGTGGGACCAACTTTATGCATTTTATCCAATTGATATTAAGGAGTTTCCAATTTTAGCTTATTCTATCTACTTAATGTAACACTCTAAGGGATATTACCGTAACTAGGTCTAGATTTCTAAGAAAAAAAAAACAAACTTAAAAAGGTAAAAACAACATGCAAATGCTACTCATAAATATAATTAGTATTATATACGAACAATAAAATAAAATAAAAAATATACATGCCTAATACAACTCATCTGTCACTCGAAGGTGTCGTACAAAATATAAATAAGAATACGAAAACACAATGTAAACTAGGCTACGTCTTCTTGCACGTGACTCCAAGCTCCATTTGCACATGTCTTCACCTGTATCCTAAAAAAGGGGAAACTTAAAGGAGTGAGACACACAGTCTAAGTGAGTGCTTTAAGGGTTCTGTAGCTAGGTCAGACTCTTCTACTCGAACAACCTTCATCATTTATCTCTCATGGCTTTAGCCTCACTAAGTCTCTCATAATTCTCCATACCTATAGTCGAGTTTACACCTTTCAACAGCAATACTTCCTGTTAACTCCTCTCTTATTCTCACAACTATTATGCAAGCTTACTATCTCATTCTCAACTTAAGAACTCATCCTCATTACTTGTATTTTCTTACCCCAAAACTCTCTCTAGTATTTAAACCCTTCATGTTTAGGTTTTACTCTTCTTCCTTCTGATTTTCAAAGTTGTCTCTAGGGGTCAAGTCTAAGGCTATAGACATTCTAAAACACCCTTAACACTTACTGTGATACTCTCATTTTGTTCTCTATTACTAGTCTCATACATTTCTATTACGCCATATGGGAATTCACCCTTTCTCTAGCTCTATCACAACTATTATCATCCAACTATAACCCTTATAACACCCTCCTAGGGTCTAGGCTCTCACATATCCATAAGGTAGCAAGATAATCCTAATTACAAGCATACATTTATTTCACATCCTTTGCCTAGTAACTAGACATACACCACATTTTGTTTTATGAAACAGAAATAATAAACATGCATAATATGATCGCATATCCATAACTATGACATTTCATCACAAGAAACAATTACATTTTCACATGTGTACACACTACATCAATCGCTCATGAAGAAGGTCGCACGGACTTCATATAGTTACAACGTAGCACACTTCAACATATCACACTACAACATAATGCATATGCATGCTATGTTCCTAAACCACTACTCATGCATATGTGGTACCAACTTAAATTTTTTGGAAGCGTCATCAATGCCAATGCCTTCGGCTTTCGCACCCTCAGCTAGTATGATATCCCTCGGTGACTAGTTAGGGTTACCTAGTTTTGCTAGTACGCCTCGGTTCTATGGGATTAGCATGGACCATTGAGTTTTTCCAATCGGATAACCCCAAGGCTAGGGTTAGACAACCCATCACGACCTCTACCAACCAAATTCTTACATACTTTCCTCATCACATAACTCAAATGTTATGATGCATGGTCACATACAATGCTTACAACTTTTCATAGGCTTTTATCATTAAACATTGGCACAATTTCATATCACACTCAGTTTTCTCAAGGTAAATAATAATCACACAATATAAACTCAACAAGACATAAAGAAAGAAGCAACAATGAGTTAAAAACTACAAAAAGGAGTTCACAGATGCAAAAATAGAATAACCAAGGTCGTGACCGCCCGGCGGGCCAAAAGGGCTGCCTAGCAGGTCAACACACCCAGTGGGAAGTGTCGTTGCCCAATGCTAGCATGGAGTCCAGCTTGTGAAAAAAGTCGCCTAGCGGCTATCTAATCCCGCCGGGCGGATCCGAGGTATGAATTTTGATTTATTTTTTTATTGTCCTTGGTTTCTAACTGCTCCAAAATAAATAATTAAATTCTTAATCACTTCTTCTACCTTAATAATTGATCAATCTAATCTATAAACTCCTCATTCACTCAATCCCCTTAAAACCCATCAAATTCCTAAACTTAGGCATAAGGAGGGGGAAAAAATAAATAGATAAACAAACACAACATAAAAGACAAGGACACGGGGGACGGGGGAGAATACTTACCTTTAGGGACATGCAAAGCTGAGTTCTAAGGCTTGGATTCTCCTGTTTCTATCCCTCCTCTTTCTCTTCCTCTTCTTCTTTTTCTCCTTATTCTCTCTACCTTCTTTCTTCTTCTATTTTGTGACGGCTATACTTAATTCTCTTTTCCTATTCCCTTCTTATAACATGTGGGTGGATATGTAGCTTAGTGGGCTTTAGTCCCTTATTGGGCCCTAGAGGCTCTTTTGGGTTCTATGATAACATTCTTACTAATTTCTAATACTAAGGTGTTAATAACAATAATAATAATAATAACAACAACACAATGTAACATCCCAATATTTTCCTTTAATTATTATCATTATTATTGTTATTATTTGTTTGCCATGTTTTTAATAAAATGGTATTTTGGGAAAAAGAAATATTGGGCTTTTAAAATGGGGTTTTATAATTAGAATGTTTTTAAGAGTTTTAAAACCCTTGTGTTGGGCTTAATTTTATGAGCCCAAAGTTAGCTTTAAGTATCCCTTAGGTTTCTTGAAAACCTAATCCTTTTCCTTATTCTCTCTCTTGTGCCTCCTTGGAGATATCATGCCGTCAGAGCCTTTGCAGTCAAGAAGTGAAGAACCTTAGGAAGACGCTGCTGCACCATTCACATCCTCTTGCCGAAGATCGTCTCTTTCAAGGTAAGGGGGGAGTGAGTTATCTTGCTCATGGGTATGGCTTTGGTTGTGGGTAGAGGAGTTGGCCCTAAACCCCAATTATTTGTGAATTATATGATTATGTGTATGCAAAGGGGAATGCAATTTTTCCCAAATCATTGACATGCTTTACGAAAACTTTATGTTTAATTATATGGATTATCATGGATTTCCTTTTTAAAATTTGTATCTCAGATCCGCCCAGCAGGGTTAGATAGCTGCTGAGTGACCTTTCTTTGAAAACTAGACTCTGCGTTGTCATCGGGCGGGATGCACAATCCACTGGGCATGTTGGGTCCTGACGCAGACCCGTTGGGCGGGTTGGTTGCAGTGCAAACGTTCTGGGCGGCATATATAGCCCGCCGAGCGGATTCGCTGCTGGCACAACGAGCAGATGCGACCGTAGCTATTTCGTTCTTTGTGCCTATGAACTCTTTTTTTTGCAGTTTTTAACTCATTGTTGTTTCTTTTTATGCCTTGTTGAGTTTATATTGTGTGGTGGTTATTTACTTTGAGAAAATTGAGTATGATATGAAATTGTGCTAATATTTCATGATTAAAGCCTGTGAAAAGTTGTAAGTATTGTATGTGCATCATGACATTTGAGTTATGTGATGAGAAAAGTATGTAGGAATTTGGCTGGTGGAGGCCGTGATGGGTTGTCTAACCCTAGCCTTGGGGGTTATCCGGTTGGGAAAACTCCAATGGTCCATGCTGATCCCATAGAGCTAGGGCGTACTGGCAAAATTGGGTAATCCTAACTAGTCATCGAGGGATATCATACTAGTTGAGGGTGCGAGAACCGACGACATCGGTACCGATGATGCTTCTTATGGCTGTGCATTTACCCATAGTCTACTTTCCAACAAGTTTAAGTTGGTACTACATGTGCATGAGAAGTATAAGCTAGGTATTGCATTACATATGTTTGTGTGTTTTGATTCTTACAAATTAATATTATTTGATTATGTATGTGATGTGTATTCTACCTATCTCCATTGTCATACTTTGAACATGAAGTAAGATGTATCTCACTCCCTTGTTTTCTGGTGTTTTCTGTCTGTGTTTGTGATACACAAGTGACGTCCAGCAGGACCTTGAGGAGAATTCTTAGAGCAGTTTATTTTGAAGCATCTTTGGGTTTTGTTAGCTCTGATAATAATGTGACATTGAGGTCTTAGTTATTTATTATTTTAGCTTTTGAACTTTAGACTTTTATTTCTTAAATTGGTTTATTTTGCAAATACTTGTATGGCCAACTATGGGCCACCATCCTTTGGTTAATCAATAAAGCATCTTATGGAGTTTTAGTAAACGTGAGTTGTGCATGTGATGTCCTTTACCGTGTGAAGAAAAATATTATGAACTATCGTTTTATTTCACAAATGAAAAGTATGTTATATTTTCGTAATATTTATTTAATAATTAGATTTGGAGTAAAGAGTGTCACACACAACACCAATAATAATAATAATAACTGCTACAACAACAACAATAAATATAATAATAGCAGCAATAGGAACGATAATAATAATAGGAGATATAATAATAACAATAACTCTTAAGTCGTCTTTTACCCAATAACACATGATACTAAGAGTTACTTCGTGGTTTCTTTCTAATACTTGAAATTTGTGGTGTTACACTTAAGACTATTCCTAAAAGCCCACATGTATTTGAAATTAATCAATCAGTTGTTCCTTCTTTGTACTTTGGGTTTCCCTAATCCAAAGAAAGAGTCTGTTTAATAAATTACTAATTACCAGTAGCTCTTCAATCATATAAGGGAGAAGTCCAGATAAGATCTAAAGAGCACATCAATACATATCATAGATAACCCCATGGTATTCCACTTGACTGTTCACCAGCTTATTATCTCCAGGCATCAATGATAGCAAAAATTGTTTAATGTTGGGTTCAAGTTTTCCTACACATTGTTGTATGGCATTCATAGCAAGCCTCATTCCAGCCATATTAACACCCTAGAATTAAAATTCCACATCATTATGTTTCTTGAATAATATAAAAGCAGTAAGAGAATCAGCTATCTGCCTTTAATAGGAAAAAGAATTTATGAAAGAAATGCTTTTTTTTTCAGCTTCTAATTTAGATAGCACAATAGATAAAAGATCCTCACGGACATCCTCACTCTCTTCCAAGAAAACCACCATTATAGTTTGTATGGATGACAGAACGCTTTCAAGATGATCATCTCTAATCATGAAACAAAATATATAGGCACCATCATTAATACCAGAAGAATAAATATAGAAAACCTAACATACAAAAAAATGGCTATGTCATATCTTCTTAATCCTCACCTCAGTGTCTAACACTTTAAAGTTTCGACAACAACAACAATCAAGCCTTATCAAACTAGGTGGAGGTTGTTTATATAGCAAGACATCATTTGCCTCTCAAAACATCACATTCCAAGGACACAAAGATTTATACTTTGTCTAATTATTATAAATTAATCAATTAGTTGATCATCTTGCCCGTATAATGAAAAATGAAGCCCAACTATACAATGTTAAAGGGTTTTTCTTTGGTTTGTCTTTATTTGTTTCCCATGGAGATAGTGATTTTCTATGTCCTAATGAATGCAATATCCAACGACATACAGCAACACATTACATAATTTAACATCTTGGGAGTGTGTCAATGCAAATGGCAAGATGCTTGTAGTTGACTCACTATACACAGCATTACCCTTCCATGAACCAATAAAAAGGAAAGGAAACAAAAATTAGAATAGACATTTACATAGTTAGGAAATAGGAATAAACCACACTCAAAAGGTCATGTATCAAGCAACTAAGGCACACACACAGTTTCGATATTTGTCATGGGTAGCATGTTTAGAATAGGCCATTTGTGTAACACTATTTGTTGAAGTCGTGAAGTGATAGGTTCACTTGGGTTCATACAGAAGTAAAAAGCATGAATTGCCTGTATATGTAGGTATTGTAATCACCGCATAGCTTCATTGACTGCTACCATTTACCAATTAAAACATTGAGAAGGAGGCAAAAACAAAGATAAAAATACTATCTGAGATTGAGGGTTACATCAGAATTAGGGTGAATTTTGGGGAAAAAAATTAGTTTATGGAAAAAGATGATTTAGTGATATGAGATTGAGGAATCATATCTGGCTGGCTAATAGGTCTCACTGATGAAATAAGTCTACAAATATCAGAGTACATTAGATCAAGCATACCATAACCCACATGTCAATCATCATTATACACCAAGCTCCAATGGATCAAATGAGCATCCTGCCAACCAGCACCCAAGTCCAGCTTTGTCTGTTGTAGTTGTGATGTGTGCGCAACAAGTTCCCTCCCTCTCCTGTTTGTTGTGTCGTGTGCTTCTAGGGTTTAGAAATTTTCATTTGCTTTTGTTAGATTTGTATTATTTGTGTTGTTTTGATTCATAAGTCAAATTACTATTTAGTAGTATGGTGTTGGTTAAGCATTTATGAATAGTTTTTAACCATTTAAATGAAATTTTTACTGAACAAAAATGTATTGACAAAAGGACACTAAATGCCAAAAGTTCAAAGAAAGATGAGGCCACAAAGAGATCATAGACCTAAACATTATTGCGATACAAAATAGATGAAAATCAACAAGTTCGTGGGTTGTTTAAAGTGACATTAGAATGAACTGTCAAGTATATTTCTTGAGATAATATGAATTGTGAAGCATGAATTCTTGCATTAATTTTGCTATTCAACTTTAGTGTTTGTGCCTAAATATATGTACATATTCAAAAAATAGGTAATAAATACAATATAACATGACATTAACGATCCCATATGGGACCACTTCTGTAGGAGTTCTATTTGAAAGAAAATAGGTAATAAATACAAGTACTTAATCATTCAATTTCTTCATCTTCTATACAAACTTGAGGGATTAGTAATATTTTATACTTTACATGCAAAATCCAAAATCCTCTATTTTAACCAAGAAGATTGGGGATTAAGTCATTCTTTGAGAAAATTATTTGCGTCAATGTTTTTATCAAATAACATTTGTAAACCAGAATATGTGTGGCAACAAACATGACAATGGTTAGCTGATGGCATTCTTTATAAACAAAGAAGATTATCCAGCATTCAAGGTATACTAATTTATTATTTATTTTACTTCATGCATCATACTTTATTGTAATCATTACCATCAATATCAACATGATACCTTATTAATGAGCAATTCATTTGTTTTTAGACTTATAGCTTAATGATATTGCATTGCAAAATTTAACTCTGTTGCAAATTAAGGAGTTATTGCAATTGAACATAAAAAGTCTTAAGGTTTATCCATCCATGCCATATCCATAAGGAAGCTTAACAAGACAAATAGCAAATAAGCTTATCTATGCAAAACGCAATTATGACAAAGCTAATTTGCTTGATGAATTTGAAAAATTATTTCAGTCTTTTACAGGTGAATTGATTAATTACTTATAATAAACATCAAAATTCTTATATTATACTTATTAGTTTTGAGTTTGTTTTGCTGACTTTTGACAAACATAATTTTTGGTTGCTCCATGTTGTGATAGATGACTAGAATAAAATCTTTGAGATAATTATGAAAACAGTGAATAATGATTATGGTGGCATGTTTTTCCTTTATAGTTATGATGGTATTGGAAAGATTTTTATGTGGAAGACATTAGCTTCTGCATTGCATTCATGTGGTGATATTGTCTTGATTGCAGCATCAAGTGGCATAGCATTTTTATTGTTGCCTAGAGGGAGAATAGCACACTCAAAGTTTGTTATCCCTGTTCCTGCATTCGAGAACTCACCTTGCAATATCAATCAAGGAAGTGAACTTGCTGAATTATTAAAAGTAACAAAGCTAATAATATGGGATGAAGCACCAATGGCACCCAAATTTTGTTTCGAAGCATTAGACAAGAGTCTTAGAGACATTATTGAAATAGAAAAAGCGCACAAGAAGGGGGGTTGAATTGTGAGTTTAAAACCTTTTTCTTTTTCGAAACAAGTGAAATAGTTTGAAAATGTTTTCAAGCTTAGGGATAGAGAGAAGAAGAACACAGAAAGTTTTTATACTGGTTCACTCAACCTGAGCTACGTCCAGTCCCTTCACCCAGAAGGTGTTTACTAACCAACCTTGGTTACAAGTATTATTCGTGGCCTCTTCAGGCTTTACACAGCAATCACCCCAGATTGCTTAACCTAAGTATTCTTTTACACTAAGCCTCTCCAGGCTTTCACAACACAGACAAGTATTTTTACAAGGATATCAACTCACGTAGTGAGGATTTGAAAGATAAAGCTTAAAATACTTTGAAAATCTTTACAAGATTTTTACTATCGTCTAGTGGACGTTTCTATCAAATGTTCAGAAGTCGTTTTTTTTTCGCTTAGAATTGTTACACCAGGCACGTATATATCTTTCGTTCTTCCTTGGTGCATATATATATAATCTTCAGGGAAAAGATCAGTTGTGAAGACTTGACTTCGTTATGCAAGGAAAGGTGTGCAAACTATCCTTTTGGAGTGATCAGGCGCGATAGCTTTTAGGCTTGCACTAAAACTGAAGGTGCAGAACTATGCTGGCGGTTTGCTTTTCTGAACATTTTTTATTTGGCATTGCAGCTTGATAAGTTAACTTGCTTTATCTGTTTTGTTGTGCTCTTGCACTAGAATTATTCTGATATAATTAAATGCTTCAAACAATTTGAACGTTAGATCATAGGATAGGTAATATGTTAGTTTCGAGAAAAACTAGCATAAATAAATTGGACGTTCAAAATAAAACTTAGCCGTTTGAATATTTGTCATTGGAAGTTTGCATTAGATATTTGAATTTGTTCTTCAAACGATCATCTTAAGTTGTTTACTGGACGATCTTCTTTAAGCACATCTATTGGGTGGTCTTCCTTAATACGTCTACTGGACGGTCTTCTTTAACATGTCTACTGGACGGTCTTCTTTGACATGTCTACTGGACGGTCTTCTTTGACACGTCTATTGGACGATTTTCAAAAGGAAGCTTGTATGTTGTAAAGAGTTCAGTTCTTTGGCAAAAACTTGAACATTAATAAGTTTGTTATCTTCAAAACTTTGAGGGTCTAGACGCTTCTAAGTTCTAACAATCTCTCCCTTTTTGATGATGACAAACCTTATTAATTTTTAAGTTTTCACTAGAATATAAAGGAATGCATAAAAGAGTTTTCAAAAGACTTACTATGCTCCCCCTAAGTCTGATATTCCAAGATTTTGTATACTTTGACATTCAAGAAATATTAGTTTGAATCCATATCGAATAAAATACCAAGAGTTAGAGCATATTATATCTAACAGTTATAAGTTTAAACATAAATAAAGCAACACTTGAAATATGTCAGAACAAAGCATGTATTTTATTGTACTGAAAGATCATACAAAACAGCAAAAACAATAATGCTATAGTTTTCCAATTCTCCTCCTTTTGTCATTAGCAAAAAGCAGACAGAGAGAGAAGGGAGACGTCATCATAGTCACTGTTGTGGCGGCGGAGGAGGAGGTGGGGAAAGTTGAAAAGGGTGTAGGAGAGCTTGTTGGTTCTGGAGAATTTGGTGAAGATGGGTTGCAGTTGGTTTGCAACATATTATTGAATGGCGGGGTCAACAGGGGGAAAGGGTAAAGGGGGGGAGAAGAAGAGATAGGAAGGCTTGCAAAGGCTTGAGAGCCAAGAGTAGGCGGTGGTGGAGGTGTAAGTGCCGGTGGTTGGGAAGGAGTGGGTGGAAGAGCTTCAGAGAGGGGAGGAGGTGCTTCGAGAAGCTTCAAGTCTTGTACTTCTAGTTGGTATGGACATGGAGTGGTCCAAGGGTAGGGTGGTCGAAAATTTGTGTGGTGAGTAAGAGCGGTAATCATAGTGTATAGGATAGAAGTTTCTGTACCAAGGAGTGGATGCTCGTTTGCTGGATGGACAAAGGCAGCTGAAGAGTCCGAAAAGTGAAATATACGAGCTGGACGCTGCGTGACTTCACAGTTCGTTGCAGTTGGGATATCGGCTTCGTCGTCTGTTGAAACTCCATTACTGGACACTTCTTGTTCGCATAGGAACATATGTTGATGCCAGAAGCATTCAGCATCGACCTTGTCCAAGTCTGTATGAAGAAGCTGAGCTAGGAACCATTCACGGGAATGAGTTGAATGTTGTTGAAAATTAGCTCTAGACGGCAAAGGCAGGGATGATGCCTTGGTCAGAATCTTCTTCTTTTTCCGGTTGTCATCTATGATTGGCAGTCTTGGGCAGACGCAATCTGGTTGGATGCGGATGGATGTGGAAGGTTGGATGTGTTGTGATGGGGGAATGAAGAGTTGAAACTTCAAAGTGGCGGAATCTTTGAGAGTGTTGCAAAACATATGCTCAAAGGCAGATGGAAAGAATCTATCTTCTACTAGGTCTAGAGGCCGAAACTTCAAATCTGCAGGCCTTATGTGAACAGTCTACTCGCCCCCGGGTTTCCTTTGTTGCAGAGCTTGCTCGATGTGTTCTACTGGAGGTACTCTGTGTTGAAGTACTCTAGGAGGATGTGCATTGATGCGCCAAGCTCGTACAACTCTAGGGTGCCTCCGTTTGATAAATCGCTTGAGCGGTAAGTGTTCAATAGCTCTAGGAGGCAGTGCTAGATAAGCTTCCGAAAGTTTATGGACATAGTCGTCCATGTGTTTGTCCAGATCAAGTGAAAAGTAATCAAATCGAAACAGGTTCAGGGAGCTCTAGACACAAGATAATAGCATTGTCGTCCATGAGGTTTTGGGAGTTGCCTTCAACAAAGAGTAGAGGCCATTTCTGTTTGGTTTTGGTCAAGGTGTCTGAGGGGGGGGATGTAGGAAAGGAAATGATGGTTGAGGAGGAAGGTGATTTAGTAGGCTTGATGGAGAGATGTGTCTTAGATATGCCGGGGGTGGGGATGGTGCAGGTATAACCTTCATCACCAGGCAGTAGCATGTCTGGTTCAGGTGTGGCTTGTGTGTCGGCTTGTGTTTGGGTAAGAGGTTCAGAAGGTTCAATAATAATTGATGTAGCCAAGTCACTAATAGATTCATTAACAACAGAAGAGGAAAGCTTACTTTTCTTGGATTGTGCTTCCCCTAGAAGTGCTTCTGCTGGTCGTTTGGATGAGGCAGATGGTTGTGGTTGTGGTTGAACAAGAACATCAACCATGGCAACTTGCTACTTCTTGACAAGCTTACCAATTGGCTCATTGTCTTTGTCGTCAGAGGTGATGATCAACCATCTCTTAGCAGGAGCTTGTGTCGGAGTAGGTGAAGGAGCAGAGGCAGTGATAGGAGCAGTTGCAAGAGGAGCAGGCGATGCCGAAGGTCTTTGGGTCTTAGATCTTATAACCCTGGTCGCTTACGTCTTGGATGACCTCCTCTTGGTGGACGGTCTGGCAGCAAGTGGATTCACAAACAATGCCTCGTCGTTCATCAGCCTAGCAAGCTGGATGATTAGCTCAATTGTTTGTAGAGGTGCCATCTCAACAACTTCTTTTTTATCGTCCACTAGTTTGGACATGGTCTCTAAAGGCTTCAGCACAAACCCAGTCTTCATCTGTGCAACATTGTTGTGTCCAAATGGCAGTTGCATGAAACGATGGCCACCACCCAGAATCCTAATCTGGTTTTGCTCTCCAAGAGATAGAGCAAAGAAAGCATGATACACCTGCTGTTGCCAGAAAAGTCTGTTAAGGAGAGCGGCGTAGGTGATCTGGTCGCACTCTCCACGTCCTCTCATGGTCTTGAAAATGTTGCTCAGGATGAGGTGCGGTAGGTTGAACTGTTGGCCTGTGATCATGTGGAACAGCGCAAACTTGTGCAAGAAGGTAACGCTGTCCTTCAATCCAACCTTGTGAAGAATTCCCTTGTTTAAAAACTACTGGAAAATCTTCCCTTCTTTTGTTAGCTTGCTGTATTCCACTGGCCCTTTGCCTTCTAGACCCATCAGTGCAGCGTCTACCGTGTCATGTCCTCCAAAACTGCTTTCCCAGCCATTCTTGATGCAGGACCCAGCCTGTTCACAGCCAATGGCTTAAGTAATAGAGTTGAGGTCCAGCGTGACCTTAACTCCCAGAGTAGTTCCAGTGATGTCCATATTTGGGAAAACAGTAGAGTTCCAGAACTGTCGGATGAGTTCTGGGTATATGATCTCGTTCAAGTGGAAGTAGTTGAGAATTCCACATCTGAGCAAGTTGTCCTTTACATTCACACCCATGTCTTCCAAAGCTTGGATATCGAAACGGCTTTCAATAGGAACAACAGCCTTGTCTAGGCTCTCCACACGAGCCATGACCTTTGCAGCAGGACCCGCCTTTTCAATTGCCATATCTAAGAGCTTGAAAGATTATTAAGATTTGAGAGGTTTCAAGAGACTAAGAGAGTTCAGGTGGATTTAAGAAGAGGTGAGTGTTTTGTTTAGGTTTGAGTGTATATGAAGAAACTGAAGAGTTTTGTTTTTGGCAGTTCTTTCAATTTCGAAGAGAGAGGTGATGTGCAATAAATACTGGGTCAGGTGCTTACATTTCTCAAAGTTGGTTATACAGCGCATGAGTGACTCAGGCCAGAATAAGGCATTTATTTCAAATCATTTTCAGAGAAATCATAATTAAGTACGGATAAGGATTTTTATGCACACATAAATGTAAGTTGTTATGGAATGCGAAAAGCTATGCAAGTGGACAATGAAATATTGGACGCTACAACACATTGGACGCTCACATCTTTGGACGGTTAAGGCATGTTGAATAGACTATTCATTTATAAACTCCATACCAAGAAGATCTCGAATATGGATGAGTTTATCTTTAGGAAGGGGTTTTGTAAATATGTCGGCCAATTGATTTTCAGTGTTAATAAACTGAATATCGACAACTCCTTCTGAACATAATCTCTTATAAAATGATGTTTTATTTCAATGTGCTTTGCCCGAGAATGCAAAATAGGATTTTTAGTCAGATTTATAGCAGCAGTATTATCACAAAAGATAGGGATGTTACTCTTGTAGATACTGTAGTCTTCTAATTGATGCTTGATCCATAAAATTTGTGAGCAACAAGACGCAGCTGAGATATATTCTGCTTCCGCTGTGGATAAGGCAATTGTCCCTTGTCTTTTGCTCGTACAGGAGACTAAATTCCCACCAATGAGGTGACATCCTCCACTGGTGCTTTTGTGTTCTATTCTGTCTCTAGCATAATCAACATCACAGAATCCAACTAACCTATAATCTTTGTTGGCTTAAAACATAAACCAAGATTAGTGGTTCTTTTTAAGTATCTAAAGAGTATTTTTGCTACTGTTAGATGAGTTTCTCTAGGGTTAGACTGAAAACGGGCACATAAGCATACACTGAACATAATGTCAGGTCTGGACGCTGTGAAATATAAGAGAGACCCAATCATACCTCGGTATGTAGTTTGGTCTACCGTTTTAGACGCGTTGTCCAGGCTGAGTACTAACGATGGATGCATAGGTGTACTCATTTCCTTGGCATCGTCCATCTTGTACTTCTTGAGAAGTTCGTTAACACATTTTGTTTGATGTATGAATATGCCATTTGCAGTCTGCTTTACTTGCAATCCTAGGAAGAATTTTAGTTCTCCCATCATACTCATCTCGAATTCTGCTAATCTTAGAAAAATCCTTGCATAAAGCATCATTAGTAGCACTAAATATAATATCGTCTATGTATATTTGTATAATAATAAAGTGTGATTTAACGTCTTTGCAAAAGAGAGTGGTGTCTACTTTTCCTCTAGTAAAACCATTTTTAAAAGAAAAGAATTTAGCTTTTCATACCAAGCTCTTGGAGCTTGTTTAAGTCCATACAAAGCCTTTTTGAGTTTGAAAACATGTTTTGGAAAAGTATCACACTCAAAGCCAAAAGGTTGTTTCACATAGACTTCCTCGTTTATTATGCCATTCAAGAATGCACTTTTTACATCCATTTGATAGAGCTTCATATTACTATGAGCAGCAAATGAAAGTAAGATGAGGATGGCTTCTAATCTAGCTACTGGTGCAAAGGTTTCGGTAAAGTCTATACCTTCTTGTTGAGAGTAGCCTTGAGCTACAAGTCTCGCTTTATTTCTTACCACTTTGCCAGCTTCATCTAGCTTGTTGCGGAACACCCACTTTGTTCCAATGATAGACTTGTCCTTGGGTGCAGGAACTAGCATCTAGACATCATTCTTTTCGAATTGACTAAGTTCGTCCTTCATGGTGCTAATCCAGCCATCGTCCAGGAGAGCTTCGTCCATTATCTTTGGTTCCAGTTGAGAAATCAAAGCAGTTTGAGCTTGCTCCTTGAAGGTCGATCTTGTCCTGACATGATCTTGAACGTTTCCAAGAATTTGATCATCTGGATGATAGGTCATCATTTGCCAAGAGCGTCCTATTGGTTCTTTTTCTTCTTCTTTTGGATCATTCGTCTGATCTCTAGACGCTGAAGGTCTAGCATCTTCTAGCTTCATATCTGCAAATGAATCATCTAGCTCTGAGATTTCTTTATCTGGCTTATTGTCATTGAATTTCACATGGATGGTTTCTTCAACTGTTAAGGTTTTAGAGTTGTAAACTCTATAGGCCTTGGATGTTTCGGAATAGCCTAACAATATTCCATCATCACACTTAGAATCAAACTTTCCAAGATTGTCCTTAGTATTTAAGATGAAACATTGACATCCAAAGGGATGAAGATATGATATGTTGGGCATTCGACCTTTCCACAATTCATAAGGAGTCTTTTTCAAAATAGGTCTTATATAAATTCTATTTTGTAAATAACATACAGTGTTTACTGCTTCAGCCTAGAAGTGCTTAGGAGTGGAGTTATCATTTAGCATGGTTCTAGCCATTTCTTGCAATGACTTGTTCTTTCTCTCTACCACACCATTTTGTTGTGGTGTTCATGGTACAGAGAAGTTGTGGAGAATTTCATTCTCCTCACAGAACCCTTGAAAACTTTCGTTTTCGAACTCCCCTCTGTGATCACTTTTGATTGAAGCTATGCAAATGCCTTTTTCATTTTGAATTCTTTTGCAAAAGATTGAAAAGATCTTGTAAGAGTCATCCTTGTATTTTAAGAACATGACCCATGTCCATCTAGAGTAGTCGTCCATTACGACTAATCCATATTGTTTTCCACTAAAGGAGGCTGTTCTGGTTGGACCAAACAAATCAATATGTAGTAGCTCAAGAGGTCTAGTTGTGGAAACAATATTTTTTGATTCAAAAGAGTTTTTTACTTGTTTCCCTTTTTGACATGCATCACAAAAAACATCAGACTTGTAAGCAAGATTTGGAAGTCCTCGTACAAGGTTATGCTTATTTAGCTTTGAGATTAGTCTCAAGCTTGCATGTCCAAGCTTCTTGTGCCAAGTCCATTGATTCTCTTTGATGGATACTAGACACGATACATTTTGATTTGTGAGGTCATTAAGATCAATCTTATAAAGATTGCTTTGCCTCTTAGCAGAGAATAGTATGGATCCATCTAGATTCCTGATAATACATTTTTCTTTGTCAAAGGAGACATTGTGTCCATTGTCACATAATTGACTTATGCTCAGTAGATTGTGTTTGAGTCCTTCAACACATAAAACATTTTCAATGGAAGGGAAGAAGTGCTTACCGATTGTTCCTATACCTATGATTTTTCCCTTCTGGTTTCCTCCAAAGGTGACCCATCCACCATTCTTAGGTTGTAGGCTTTGTAACATACACCTTTTTCCCGTCATGTTTCGTGAGCAACCATTGTCCAAGTACCATGACTGGGGTCTTCTTTCGGTTGTCAAGCAAATTTGCAACACGTATTATCATAGACTTAGGTACCCAAATGGACTTGGGTCCTTTTCTGTTAGTTCTGAAAGCATTGGATGCCTTCTTTGTTAGACGATATCTACATTTTGTTGATTTATGCCCATTCTTTCCACATATTTTACAGAAAGTTATGTTTTTACTAGGTTTAAATTTTTTTTCCTTAATAAAACCAAGTCCAGATTTATCATGAGGATTTCTTCTATAAAATAGAATTTTATTTAGGTTCTCAGTTCCATTGACAAATTTGGACAAACTTTCTTTCAAATAAGTGACTTCTTTTTGAAGTTCTAAAACTTCATGAGAAGGTGTCTCTTCTAAAATGTTCTTGTTTTTAAAAGCTCATTTTCTTTTAAAACCTTTTTATGCTCTTTATTGAGCAAATTGAATTCTTTTGTTATTTTTGAAAATTTCGTTTTTAGTTCTTTATATCCTATTGAGAGAGTTGAGGAGTTAGCAAGCAAATCATTATAGGCTTCTTGTAGAGAGATTAAGTCATCGAAGTTTACCTCTTCATCTTGCTCATTATTTGAGCTATCAGAGCTGGTCTTCGCCATGAGACACAGGTTGGCTTTTTCCTCTCCTTCTTCATCTAATGAAGATAGGTCCATGTCTTCCCAAGTAGCCATGAGACCCTTTTTCTTGAAGAACATCTTCTTTTTGTCCTTCTGCAAACTGGGACATTTAGTTCTGAAATGCCTAGGCTTCTTGCATTTATAATAAACTGAAGGACTCTTTTCTTTTGGTGTCTTGTTAAACTTCTTTGTGAAGTTTGTGGCTCTAGATCCTCTTTTCTTCTTCCACATAGCCTGTATTTTTTTGGAGATGAAGGATATTTCATCTTCATCAAAGTCATTCTCTTCGAACTCTTCCTCAGAGGATTCTTCCACGTTTAGGGCTTTGGACAATGATCCTCTGGGTGGACGCTGGACGCTTAGAGCGATGGACTTCTTCTTTTGTTCTTTGTCTTGCTTCAGCTCCAGTGCATGGACTTTAAGAGTTCCAAGTAACTCTTCCATTGAGAGAGTTGTTAGATCCTTAAAAGCTCTTAAGGCTGTAACCTGCGGTCTCCATTGCCTAAGCAAACTTCTCAAGATTTTTTCAATGTGATCATAATTGTCATAGGGGATCTCAGGTTATTTATTATAGTTTGAAATCTACCAAACATGAGTTTGATAGTTTCATTTTCTTCTATAGTAAAGAGTTCGTATTGTCTTACAAGTAAGCTTAACTTGGACCTCTTTACTTGTGAAGTGCCTTCGTAGGCAAGCGACGGTGTCCCACAATTTCTTAGCACATTTTAAGCTATGTACCTTTTCATTTTCAGATTCAGATAAGGCACACATCATAGCATTTCTAGCTTTTGAGTTTAGAAGATACCTCTATTTGTAAGATTCTATCCATTGACTCCTTAGAAGCTCCACTCCATCATGGTTAAGGGGTAGGTAATCGCCGGTTTCTACTACGTCCCACATGTCTGTGTGACATGCATCAAAGAATGCTATCATTCTTTGCTTCCAGTAATCGTAGTTTTGTCCTTTAAAGAAAGGCAGTCTGTTAACAGCTTGTTCTTCGTTTTCCATGTGTGGTCAGGATAGTTTTAACCCCTGCAGTGTTAAATGCTCAACCCCAAGAGGCCGAGCTCTAATACCAATTGAAATAGAAAAAGCGCACAAGAAGGCGGGTTGAATTGTGCATTTAAAACCTTTTTCTTTTTCGAAACAAGTGAAACAGTTTGAAACTGTTTTCAAGCTTAGGGATAGAGAGAAGAAGAACACAGAAAGTTTTTATACTAG
Organism: Spatholobus suberectus; assembly: GCA_004329165.1. Classification (NCBI taxonomy): domain Eukaryota; kingdom Viridiplantae; phylum Streptophyta; class Magnoliopsida; order Fabales; family Fabaceae; genus Spatholobus; species Spatholobus suberectus. The sequence continues at coordinate 19,601,903 of CM014735.1, forward strand.
TTCACTCAACCTGAGCTACGTCCAGTCCCTTCACCCAGGTGTTTACTAACCAACCTTGGTTACAAGTATTGTTCGTGGCCTCTTCAGGCTTTACACAGCAATCACCCCAGATTGCTTAACCCCAAGTATTCTTTTACACTAAGCCTCTCCAGACTTTCACAACACATACAAGTATTTTTATAAGGATATCAACTCACGTAGTGAGGATTTGAAAGATAAAGCTCAAAACACTCTGAAAATCTTTACAAGATTTTTGCTATCATCCAATGGACGCTTCTATCAAATGTTCAAAAGTTCTCTTTTTTCTGCTTAGAATTGTTACACCAAGCACGTATATATCTTTCATTCTTCCTTGGTGCATATATATATAATCTTCAGGGAAAAGATCTATTGTGAAGACTTGACTTCGTTATGCAAGGAAGGGCGTGCAAACTATCCTTTCAAAGTGATCAAGCGCGGCAGCTTTTAGGCTTGCACTAAAACGAAAGGTGCAGGACTGTGCTGGCGGTCTGCTTTTCTGAACATTTTTCATTTGGCATGGCAGCTTGATAAGTTGACTTGCTTTATCTATTTTGCTGCGCTCTTACACTAGAATTATTCTAATATAATTAAATGCTTCAAACAATTTGAATGTTAGACCATAAGATAAGTAATATGTTAGTTTCGAGAAAAACTAGCATAAATAAATTGGACGTTCAAAATAAAAACTTAGCCATTTGAATATTTGTCATTAGAAGCTTGCATTAGACATTTGAATTTGTTCTTCAGACGATCATCTTAAGTTGTTTACTGGACGATCTTCTTTAAGCACGTCTATTGGGCGATCTTCCTTAATACGTCTACTGGACAGTCTTCTTTGACACGTCTACTGGACGGTTTTCAAAGGGAAGCTGGTATGCTGTAAAGAGTTCAGTTCTTTGGCAGATACTTGAATATTAATAAGTTTGTTATCTTCAAAACTTTGAGGGTCTAGACGCTTCTACGTTCTAACAATTATGAGTTCTTCAAATAATGCAAATTCTCCGTTTGGAGGAAAAGTTGTTGTTTTTGGCGGAGACTTTAGACAAATTCTCCCAATCATCCCATAAGGATGTCGTTCAGACATAATTAATGCCACAATCAATTCTTCATTCCCTTGGGAATACTATCCTGTGTTAAGGCTCACAAAAAATATGCATTTGCAAAATGGTCTAAACAATGATAGTGCAATAGAGCTTAAAGAATTTTCACAATGGCTTCTAAATGTAGGAGATGGAAAAATAGCTAAGCCAAATGATGGTTATGATCAATATAAATCCTCAAATCACTTTTGATAATTGAGTTTGAAAATCTTATAGATGCTATAGTGCAAAGCACATTTCTTGATTTACTCCATCAATATAATAATGAGGAGTTCCTGCAGTTTAAAGCTATTCTAGCATCAACTATTGAGACTATTGATGAAATTAATGATTATATTATTTTAGTGATACTAGGTGATGAAAGAGAATATTTAAGCTCAAATTCAATTGACAAATCAGGTGCACTTGAAGAACTTGCCCTTGAATTTCTAAATACTCTAAGAGCATCAGGTCTTCCAAATCATGAAATCAAATTAAAAGTGGGTACTCCAATAATGTTGTTGGGGAATATAGACCAGTTTGAAGGACTTTGCAAAGGCACTAGATTGATTGTTACAAGACTCACGAACCATGTTATTAAAGCAAATATCATGTTTGGAAAAAACATTGGGAAGCTAGTTTACATTGCTCGAATGTCCATGTCTCCATCCCAATCACCATGGCATTTCAAACTTATTAGAAGGTAGTTTCCTTTAATGGTTTCATATGCTATGACTATCAACAAATCTCAAGGTCAATCACTAGCAAATGATGGAATATATTTGCCTAAACCAATGTTTAGCCATGGCCAGTTATATGCGACATTTTCTAGAGTTCAAAGCAAGCATGGATTAAAAATCCTTATACATGATAAAGAAAGGACAGTGTTAAAATCCACTACAAATGTTGTCTTTAAGGAGGTCTTTCAAAACATTTAACATGTAAGTATAAAATAATTTTTGTGTATTGTTATGTAAAACTTCTTTAACTTTTCGAACAAGCAAAATTTAAATTCTTACTTTGATTTTTATGGTATCATTTTAGTTTTCCTCTCTCACTTTGTGATCGTGGTATTCACAAAAAAACCAAACTTTTAGGATTTTGGAGGCATTTTGATATTTGCCACACTTGGTAATTGTTGTTTTCTGCCTACTAATGTAATGCATGACTTTCTGTACATTTTTTTGACATATCTACTAATTTTCCTTTGCAACTATCTTGGTTGATTCGTGTATCTCATGTACAAAGTGTCTTCTTTAGAATGCCTATTGTATGATGATGATATATCATAGCTAATGATACCATTATATTCTCCTAATTTCAGGTGATTTATAAAATGCTTTAAAAAAACATTGAGTTTCATTGTAATCTATTAGGTAGAAGTGCATACTCTTCAATAATACTTCCTCCTCTCTTATTGTCATTAAGACTTAAGTTTTTACTCTATATATTATTTTTAAGAAAATAATTATATATATAAATTATTTTTAAATATGCATAGAGATTAACACAACCTATGTAAATGTATGGGTGATTGACTAGTTTGAAATAAAAGTATAAAAAGAAAAGGTGTTTAGGTAAATTTCAAATACCAAAAAAAGGGAAAAGGGGTGTACTTGGTGAATAGGAAGATGTAAATAGCAAAAGCCACATAAATATTAGTCTTAAGCACAATATTACTTTTATAACAAAAATGAAATGAAAACCCAAAATCTTACGGGGACATGGTCATGTTTTTGGGCTTGGGTTAGTAGCAATTTACATGATATAATGACATTTCTACACGATTGATCCTGCCAATTAGAGCCAAATGCTGGAAACATTTTTATTTTATTTTTGCCTCACCGTTAGATCACTCATTTAGCATACATGTCATTCCTTCCCAATTGCACGCCATCCTTCCTCTCTTAGTCTCTTGGACTTCAGAATTATTCCACCCTCACTTACTCCATTCCTTCTCCATCACCCATCTATTTTCCTCCTTTGTACCACACTCATTTGCTTATATAGTTCTTTCTCCTCCATAAACGTCAACTACTGCGAGTAACATTCATGGCACCGTGTCCCACCATATATAGGTCGTCGGGAACAGGGGGTAGTGCAATGGTAATTACCTGTTCCAAAATTATTATAAATTGTCTTCCAAAGTAATAGAAAATATCTCTTCCACATATAATTTATCCAAGAATCACATTAGATCAAATTTAACACAAAAAAATTATCTTAATCATTTAAATATGTATTTTTAAATTTTTATTATTTTATTCATTTACTTAATGTTGTTTTTAATATTTTTATAGGATGTTAAATATTCAATGGAATAATCTATGAGTTTTTTAGTTAAAATTATTTTTTTTATTTTTATCTGATTTTATTTTATTTTTGTTATGTATTTTAATTCGTCTATAGAAACTTCTTGACTTTAAGAATGCAAGGTTGCAAAATTTAAATTTATATTTGTATTGGAAAATAAGCACATTCAGTCATCATTTATTTTTTTTCTTTTTCTATTAATGAATAAGTTCATATCTGTTACTTTTTTATAGTAATATAGTAAATTAAGTTTTTTAGTGTAAAAATTTTAATTGATTTTACATATTTTTTGTGTACGATTATATTAATATATTTGTGTGTGCACGCATGTGTATTTAAGTGTATATGTAATAATACTGTCATGAATTTTTAATAATGTAGAGGAGAATTGGAAAAAGAAGGTAAGTTTAATTTTTAATTAGTTGAGAGTATCAAGTTGTCTATCATGATAGATAATGTTTGGCCAAGTAAAAACACCAATAGATCTAGTAAAATTATAAGAGCTAAACCAAGTCTAGACGTATCTCATAAAAAATTTTAGATAAGATAATTTTTTTGATTTAAAAAATAAAATCATTTTTAATACTTCTCATTTATTCAATGAGAAACCAATGAACATTAAAACTATTGAAATACTCGCAACAAAGAGACTACAAATTTTTCAGATCAAAATGTGGCTTATTAACAAAGCAGAAAATTGAAGTATCCCATTATTTGTTCATGTACATATCTTTTATTGACCAAACCAAGGCACAAAAGTAGCTCTATTCGTTAATTAAGGAAGCACTTTGGTTGCAATAGAAAAGTTCTAAAATTAAACAAAATTTGAAAATAATAATAAAAGATGAAAGAAAAAGACTATATATACATACGTCGTAAAACTGTACATCATAGTTTGTTAATACATGACAGACATAAAATATAGAAAGACTAAAAATACATTAAAAGATAGACACTATCTAACCCAATATATACATAAAAAAGGTCCTATATAGAATAGTGTCAATCTATCTTATCCCTCATACAAAAAGAAAAATACTATTGTTCGTCAGATGCTCACCCATTGAAATGTCCTCTGACTCGTACTCAGCATCGCGGGGTGTTAACATTGTCTTCAATAATCACAATCAATCATACATAGAAGAAAATAATGGAGTGAGATGTTTTGCTCTAAAATCACTTTTACATGTATGGTAGGAAATATACCATAAAACAAAGATAAAACAAAGCTGACAATAGAAGGGAACTTAGGGTTCACTCTAAGTTGTATTAAATTACCCTTAACTAGGTATGGATCCATATTCCCCATTAGTAGGTAATAGTTCTTAACAGAACTTGGAAAGTGACTGGAAGTACGTATACCTCAACAGCATCATTACATGGTACAGTCCTTATCATCATTAAGAAAAATAACAACAAGATATCAATTTATAGAGGTATACTCTCAAATCAATCCTGGAATGCTGAGCAATTTTTAGGGTTATCAAGTTTGGTTAGGCGAATATCCTGGCTTGAGGGCATTACCCTAGCCTCAAGACTTTCGCAAGTGGGTCCTTGCCTTTCATTCCCCAGCATACCAAATTGTAGCTTCCCTAACAGGGTGTCATGCCACAACACATCACTTGCTTTACATTACTTACTAATCTATCAACTTCCTACTTTTCAAACAATGGTTTCCCTAGTCTCATTTAATTTGAGCACCGGTACAATTAATATTTCTACCTTATATTGCAGAAATTACATGATAATAATTTAACAATTATCAACAATTTTGGCAGTATAACAACTTACCAAAATTTTAGCAGAATAACGATTTAGTAATCACAATTTAATTACCAAAAGTTTAGTAGAATAACAATTTAATAACTAAAATTTTAACAGAATAACAATCTAATAACAATTTAATAATCATAATTTAATTTAGGAATAACAATTAAATTTAAGCAAAGTAACTACTTAGTAAATACATTTTAATTTTCTAAAATTGAATAAAGTAATAGCTTAACAATTATAATTTAATAATTTAAATTTGAGCGGAGTAACAACTTAGTAATTATAATTCAATAATCAAAATTTGGGCAAAGTAACAACTTAGCAAAAATTAAAGTTTAACATCAAACAATATAACAATAATAATAATAATAACACTAAAGCCTAAACGGGTTTAGGGGAAAACCCTTCCTGCCAACATGCAAAGTGACAATAATTTAAAACCAATCTCATTCCCCCCACTACCTCTAAGGTGGTTGATGAAGAGGATGAAATTGTTGATGCAAAGCTCCTAAGAAGAGAACTTTACTAGTTATTGGAAAACTAGTAAAATTTTAGCACAAAAACAAAGTAAAAGATAATTTTTTCTAGAGAGAGAAGCTCTCTAATATTTGGCTAGCTTGAGAGAGGAAGAGGTGACTGAAAATCTGAAAATTTTGTGGTCTATTTATAGAAGAAGGAGGGGGGTTAGGTGTCCATAAGTTATATCATCCATTATGTATGCATTATGTCATAAATCCAATTTTTATTTATTTTTAATCCAATTTAAGGACACATACACCATTTAGGGTAGTGAATCACCACTCCTAGGCTTGGGGACGTGCTATATGAGCTGTTCTTAAACTCCGCAATGTAAAATTTATCTATAGGTGAATTAACCGGTACTGATAAAATCACCTAAACTTGAAAATTAGCTTTTAATATCAAAATAATGCATTTTAATGAAAAAATGGACAAATACACTATTTTTCATCAAAAATAAATTTCTAATAATAAATTTTAATCTTTATTAATTTATTTTGTATTTTTAAGCTAGAAAATTAATAAAAAATCCATTTTAATTCAATAAATACCAAATTTTTTATGAAAATTCTAAAATTAAATATTTTATCCATAAATAAACTAAAATTACCATTTTTACCCCTTTCTGGATGTCAAACCAATACTGGTTAGGCTTAATAAGACCTAGGGGCATTTTAGTCATTTTATACAAGAATTCTAGAAAGTTTCTAAAAAATTTTCAAAATTATATTTTAATATATATGATATGATTTCAAGCTCAAATTAAAATTTTAATGTTAATTGAATCTTTTTCTCATGTCAACCCTTAATGTTGATAAATAGGGACAAAATTGTCATTTTCTAATTTCTCCAAGCTCCAGCTTAGAAAAATTATTAAAAATCATGATTAGATAGCTTTTGAAATTATAAGCGCAATGGTGGAAATCAGAATTTTGAAATTCCTTCCCAATTTTTTGGAAATTAAATTATTAATTATTAGAAAAACGGTTGAAAAAATGAAAATAAGGTTGTTATATTTTTCACTATTTTTCTTTCAAAATAAAATTTTTATAATGGAATATACTTAGTATAAAATTTTTAAAATATTTTGAAGTCAAAAAGCCTTTAGTTGGTTCCTGTGGTCAATCAGGGATATTTTTGTCATTTCAAAAATTATCTCAATAAATTTCCAAAAATTTTCTAAAATTATTATTAATTATTCTAAGTATATTGATGACTTAAAAATAAATTTTAAACACTTCTATCTATTTTTGTCTATTAATTCTATTATCTGGCTTTCTAAGGACGAAACGGTCATTTTACCTATTTTCGAGCTCCGTTTCCCAAAATTATTAAAAGTCTAAACTAAGTATTATTCACTAATATGAACGTAACCATAGGGATCAAATTGTTGAGATTCCCATCCGGTTTTCTAGAAATAAATAATTAGGAAAAATAGTTTAATAGGAAAAAGTAAGGGTGTTACAAACATCACCCTTTTCAAATGTAAAGCCTATGGAGGCAAGCATGTTGGGCCAACAGTCATGGTGCACAACCCTTATGGCCTAGCAGCAACTTGGGCCCAAGTATGTCTCACCATTGAGGAAGAACGTTATGACCTCATCAGTGCATGCTTGTAGCTCAAACAACTTATCCCAACAATTTGCTAACTTACCATCTAGCTTTAATTGTGCAACCAAGCTCGAGTGTGACTCTGCACTTATTAATGTGGCATTAGTGGATGATGGTGAAGCCATGGTCATAGCAAGGAGAATTGTCACAGCAAAGACTTTGTGTGTGGAAGCCATTTTTGAGAAACAGTGTTTAGAGTCTAGAGAGATTTTCTGATTAAGGGTTGGGATAGGCATATGCAGGTTGGCCTTATAAAGAGCTAGCTAGGTAAGAGTCGTTACTGTAAATGGCCAAAATCCTCTAATGTAAAAATTAAAGCCTAAATGTGAAATATTGGTGCAAGGAAAGGTCAAGAATTCATCAAAGATAATAATTGCATAAATTAAGTGCCCAACTCAAAGGTCTAGCACAGTTAGTAACACACACAAAAAAATTGAAAACAAAAAAGCATATTCTCGAGAGAATAAAATATCAAGAAAAAAGGATGAATACAAGCATGATTGTTGTTAGCAATAGCAACCAGATTCTAAAATCAAGAAGAATAAAACGCACACACAGACAACACAATTTAACAAGGTTTTGTAAGTATGCCTACGTCCTCGGGAGTAGAGCAGTTGTTTTTATTATTGATTAGAAAATAGAGTTACATCAGATATATAAAGAAAAACAGTACAGATTTACAATAACACCCCTGTACTATACTGCGAGGGCTTTGCCCCCTACACCCCCTAAACCCACTTATTTCATAACCTAACATGCAGGCAGCCTAAGCCTAAAGGCCAAATGTTATCGCTCCACTCCACTCCAACATTTGCCTGCCTATGGAATATGAGCCATGCACAACAATCTCCACCTTGGAGAATATTTAGTCCCATGGAAGATAACAACAAGTATCCTTCATATGTCTCCTGGCTTGGGGGTTGTAGTCATGTTTAGCACTAAGTAACATTCAACAAGTCCAAGCAATGCTTGAACTTATCAGTGGTAACTGCTTTGATTAACATATTAGCTACATTCTCAGAAGTGTGAACCTTTTTCAGTAATATTTGACCAAATGCCATCAACCCCCTAATCTTGTGGAACCTCATATCGATATGCGTAGTTCTAGCATGGTACACTTGATTCTTTGCCAGGTAGATGGCAGTCTGACTATCACAATGTAACTGAACTCTACCTTGTTCAATGCCTAACTCCTTTATTAGCCTAGCAAGCTATAAGGCTTCTTTAATGGCCTCTCCTACTGCCATGTATTTTGCTTCAATTGTTGACATTGCCACAATTGACTGAACAGTGGATTTCCAGCAAATAGGCCCATCTACAAAAGTAAAAACATACCTTGTTGTAGACCTCCTATCATCCAAACCACTAGCATAGTGAAAATCAACATATCCCACAACTAAAGGATCACCTTGCTGACTACCAACATGATATCATGACCTGTTGTGCCCTTTTGGTACCTAAAGATCCATTTCACTGCTTCCCAATGTTGCTTCCCTAGCTTCGACATAAACTTACAAACTTGACTTACAACATGTGCCAAATCTGGTCTAGTACAAACCATAGCATACATCAAGTAACCAACTGCACTGGCATAGGGGACCTTTGACATGTAGTCCACTTCAGCATCTGTCTTTAGGCATTGTTCCACAGAAAGTTTGAAGTGGTTTGCCAATGGAGTACTCATTGACTTAACATTGCTCATGCCAAACCTGTCCAGCACCTTCTGTGACACCACATAATACTAAAGTTTGTATCATAGCACCGCCCTTGAGAGTTGACGTCTCGGCAACTCACACTCTACAACACTTCACTCGATGACAGTTCACTTAACTTTCTAATTAGTCAGAACCCTTCGTAGGTAGCCCTTTCCAAGACAAACACCAACAATGTAACACCTTAAAGGCTCTAATTGTAACTATGCCTAGATTTCTATGAACATGAAAACTTTAAAATATAAAAACATTGTACGGAAGCTACTCATGAACATAAACAGATTTTTATACAGGAGGAATAAAGAAAGTACATACACGCCTAATACAATTCAGCCATCGCCCAAGGGCATCATACAAACATATGAAAAAAAGAATATAAAACTTAGACTAAAGCCAACTACGTTCTTCTTGCACGCAACTCCAAGCTCCATCAACACACATCTTCATCTAGTTCCTGAAAAAGAGGAAACTTAAAGAAATGAGACAAAAGCCTCAATGAGTGCTCTAAGGACTTTATGGCTAGGTTAAATTCTTTTACCCAAACAACCTTTGTCACTTATCCCTCATGGCTTCACTCAGTCTAGGTCTCTAACAACTCTTTATACTTATGGTCAGATTTATAACATGCAATTGTCAATGCCTCCTATTAACTCCCAATTCATTCTCACAACCATTACACTAATTTATTCTCATCATTATCCTAGTATTTCATCTTACTAATGCTTTTTATCTATAACTTACTCTAGTTGACTAAATATTCTCGTTTAGAGTTTACCCTTCTTCGCTTAATACTTAGAGTTGTCCACTATGGTTAAACCTAAGGTTAATAATGCTCTAGGATACTCTTAACATTCACCTAAACCTACACAATTATATTTCTCTTGCTAAAATCACACTTTCCTAATACTTTGGGTGGGAACTTACCCTTCCTCTTTCTTATTCACAATTTATCAGAACTCTCATGACACTATTCTAAAGTATAACCTCTCATATATCCTCAAGATAGCAAAAGAATTCCCAATTAGAAACATCTATTCTTACTGAAGATACAAGCATACTTTATATTTTACACCTAGTAGTTGGGGGCACACGTCTCTTTCTCTATCAAACAGGGACAACACACATGTGTAACATGATCACTTACTTATAATCTTAACACTTCATCCATTCATATCACAAAACACAATTACAATTTTAACATATATGCAATATAACAATCAGTCATGAATAAAGGCACACAAACTCCACATAATCACAATATAGCATGATTTAACATATCACACTACAACAAGATGCATATGCATGCCATGTTCCTCAATCTCTACTTCATGCACATATGGTACCAATTCTAACTCAGAAAAGTAGTCTAAGAAGACATGCTAGCCATAAGGAAGCGTATTAGCGTACTGATGCATTCGACTTAGTACTCTACACTAGATTGATATTCTCTGGTGACTAGTCAGGATTACCTAGCTTTTAAAGTATGCCCTGACTCCATGGGATCAGTATGAGTCATTGGGGTTTTCACACCAGGTATAATCACCCCTAAGACTGGGTTAAACAATCCCTCAGGGCCTCCACCATCCAGATTCATACATACTTTCTGCCAGCACAATAATCTCAAACGTTATAATGCATGTCTCATATGTAACATCCAAATTTCAAGTACTAGAAATAAACCACGAGGTAGCTCTTAGTAGAACCCTTCCCATATGTTATTAGACAAAAGATGATACACATGAACACTCCCTAATCTAAGCTGGTCAAAATAACTTACTCACATAACAAAATAAGAATGACTCGATACGAATCTCATCTCCAAGTCTAAAGCTCTAGATACATGGCTAGTGGTATGGCTCGAATTGCCTCCACCACCTCCATGTACGTAGGCCTCTCACCTCTAGGGGCACCCGTCAGTGCCAAACCGAAGAAGCTATAGGGTCGCCAAAAGGATCAGAAAGTAACTCTTCCAAGCTCCGCAGAGGTGTCGGGATCTAACATGTACACAAAGATGATTCCTCCTTCACATCATCCATTGACTGTAGTGAGATCCAGGAGGCGTCGTCCTTTAGTACAAATACGTACTCCAAAGAGACGAAATAGTACTCGAGGTCTAGGAAGATCACCGTGCATCTGCTCCTGCAACAACAAATCATCACGAATATCACAGTTACACATACACAAAACACACAAGCAAGGATAAGCTACCCATAAGAACAAACATAGCAAAACAAGCATATAACATATTAAGCATGAAGGCAATCAAATACTTAATCACAACATGTAGGCTTAGCACAGAGTATCCATCTCATTCATCATTCCAAAAACCATTATAACCAAGCATATAGATGCAAACCACGATCCTAGACTGTCCATGAAAATCTAAAAACTTGAGCGACCAACCCGGATATTCCTTAATCATGGTATATTAAATACAGATACCCTAATCAAGGTTCTTAAGGCAGCACGTGCCTAAACCATTTGGGGAATACCGGCCACTGATCACGGGAACTAGTGCACTTTGTCAAGATTTCCATATGAGGGAACCACCACCACAACCTAGGGTTTGCAAGGCCCCAATCTACTATGCAATCACGCCATCCATAGTCCTCAAGCTTTCACGCCTGGCTAGCACCACGATCCTGCGAATACCGACACCTTTGGTATCGCATGCTTATACAGCAATGCTGGTATGCATGACAAACAATTCATCATAAACAGACTTTAATGGCAACATGTATTAGTAACCACCTATCGCTCACACTCGGATAGGCTTTTTATCAATAATCACTTATTGTTCACACCCAGATAGGCTTTTTATCAATAATCACTTAACGTTCACACTCAAATAAACTTTTTTATTAACAATTTTGCAACATAGTTAACATGTCATCAAGTCACAAACATTCACCAAGTCATACCTTTAACAATTTTTACTAGGAAACTCATCCAATTAAACACTTACCAAGCCTTATATAGTTAATACAAATTATGTAGTTAGAATAATAAAGTATGAGAATTTAAAAAGAAAATACATTATGGAATTATCGAGTCAAAGCTTAGGTCTTAGGTTTTTTGTAAAACATAATTTTTATAAGTCTTACCGAAAATTTTTTTTAATTAAACCACCATTATGTTTTTAAAATATATAAATCAATAAAGAGTATATTTTAATGAAATTCATATTTAACTTTCTTTTAAAAAGATTTAGCATTAAATTTTTGCACAAAAGAAAGGGTTTTATAAAGTTGTACAAAGGTTATAAAAACTTTATTTTCTAAAATAGTTTCTAGCAGCTTCTAGATTTTTGCCTCTGATATGAAAAACATTTTGGGATAGCAAATGATTTTTTTCTTAACATGATCTATACATGATTGAAAATAAGATTTTGTCTATTTTCTAAAACAATAAAGATCACCTCAAGAAAAAATCTACAAAAAAAGATACAAAAATAACAAGACAATAAGGGCAGAGTGACCTACTGGAGAACCAGCAAGCATATATTGCCATTTTTCATGTACAAGGGAAATTTTTCAGAGACCAAATCTTTTATTTCTAATAGTACACTTAAAAACCTTTTCAAAAAGTCCAAGAACATCAAAAACCAAGTTTCACACGATTTTACATGATTTTTGAAATTTCACAGTTCTCAAATCCACTTTAAGTCAGAAAATAAGTACAACCTTCAGTTCCAAAAATCATTAAAAATAGAAAACCGAACCAAATATAGGAAAACCATATATGCTTGGAAATATTTTTGTGTCTAATTTTTGGTAGTTTAAAGAGTTTCCTTAAATACAAAACCAATTCTTCCAAAATCACATTTTATTACCCACTATTGGGTCAGCATTTTCAGAGAGTATACACAACTTTCAAAAGGCTTAACTTTTTCATTTATTAACCTTTTAATGCTTTTCTTGAGTCCATTTTGGAGAAAATTTTGTCTAGTTTACAAACAAATAACAAGCACTCAAAAATACTAATCACAGCTCCAGATTTCATAACAACAGTGTACCATGCTTAGACATGAAACAAAATAGCATCAAGACCATGTTACACACTTGAACAAAAATGTCATCCTTCATCAAGTTTACCACTTTTAAAAAATACCAACAACATTTCTAACAACAAACCACAACCAAAAACATATCAACCACAGTCCAAGCACATAGAAAAAAGGTTAGCTTTCCTTACAATGTGCTAAGATCCTTCAAGCTTGCAAAGGTTTTTCGAGCAAATGGAGAATCTCCTTCCAACTTTGAGAGGGTAAGCCACCAACCAACACCAAAATGGTTGATATAGGACATGAACATAAGAAGGAACAAACTTTAGAATCAAGGAAGCAAAGAAAACTTTAGACCACTTAGGTCTTGGTAGGAAAAGAGAAGATGAAGGAAGAAAAAGATGAAAAGGATGGTGTTTTCTTACCTAGCACATCTTCTTTGGTCACCCTAGTCCCTACCTCCTCTTCCAACACTTAGGAAACTTTGGACTAGCTCTCTTTTCTCTCTATAGCTCATGGCCTCAAGGGGAAGAAATAAGGAGATTAATTGTGTTTTAAGACTTAATATAAGACACTTTCAAGAAGGGCAAATTTGGTAACTATCAAATTAGGAGGTGTATTTGAATTTAATGGAAAAATAATTTTTTTCTCTTTCTCCAAGGAAGGGGGACAGCCATGGGGAAGAAAAACCATGGGTGGAGAGTAGTTTTTGGGTGTTTAGGGACAATTGATATGACTAGGTGTAGGAATTTGTGAAAAAGTTTTTAGTTAGGTTGCAACTAAACTAGTTTACTTAGGACTAATGGTTATTTTAGTTGGGTTGTGCTTGGGGAACATGTAGTAGTGGTTCTAGACAGTAGAAATTTTAAATTTCTCATACTGACAGAGAAAACGCAGTCAAATACCAGAATTTAGCGAATTAAGTTTAAGGCTTTTGGCCTTCCAACTAATTAAGATAATTTAATTGGAATTAAAATATTAATGAGTTTATGACTCACTAATATACCTTTGTAGTAGTCAGACAGTTAGCTCTCTTTATCTGACATGTTTCTTGATAAACGATCCTGAATGGTAATAGAGAAAAACCCAATGTTTTAACCCTTTTGAGTAAGGAAAGCTATCAAACTTAATAGAATCTAATCATAATTAATTTAAAATTAATTATGATTAAATTCCATAGTCTTGTACTACTTATCAACTGCATAGATAAATACCGGTCTGGCAGATACCATCACACACTAGATTCTTGCAGAAATCTTTGCAGAATCTCAAATAAGAAAAACATGTAATTTTTTATTATCTATTTTTCATTAGAAAATAAATTTAAGTCCTCTTGTTAGTTATTCAATCACTTAATTAGGGATCAACATACTACAAATCTTACATTGTTAGCCTTCACAGTGTATCTCTGTACTGTTGGAATCCACGCAAGCTTAATTTCTATAGAAAACTCTACTGAAATTTACATAGCAAGTATTATTAATTATTCACTTATACTGAATTTAAATTTAATTTCTCTTTTTAGATTATCAACCACTTATGCACAGATTATAAAAGACGGGTCTTATAGTTGCAACATAGACTACTCATCAAACACTGCAACCCTTCTGAACACCGTCTTCTTTGAAACTGGATCCCAAAACTTGAACCCCTTCATGCCTTTAGCATAACTTATGAAGACACACTTCTTCGACTCTGGATCAAGTTTAGATCGTTCATCACTAGATATGTGCACAAAAGCAGGACATTCAAAGATTCTCAAATGATCAAAATTAACTGGGTTACTTATCCAAACCTCCTCTGCAACTTTGCCATCCAATGAAACCCGTGGTGATCAGTTGAGGAGATAGCACACCATATTCACTACCTCTGCCCAGAAACCTTTCGAAAGCTAACAATCAGCCGCATACATCTGACCCTTTCAGTAAAAGACCTGTTCATCCTCTTTGCAACACCATTTTGCTATCGTGTTTTATGCACTGAAAAATGTCTTTGAATGCCCTATTCTTCACAGAATTTCTCAAACCTAGAATCTATAAACTCCATGCCATTATTAGACATTAGGTACTTGATTTTTCTGCCTGTCTGGTTTTCCACCTCAACCTTCCACAGTTTGAACTTCTAAAACACTTCAAATTTCTAAAACACCCAGACCTTGAGAGAAAAATCATCAATAAATGTAACAAAGTAGTGGGAACCACCTAAGGATGGATCTCTAGTCGGCCCCCAAACATTAGTATGCACATAGTCGAGAATCCCCTTGGTTGTGTGCTTCGTAGCCTTAAAACGAACTCTACACTATTTTCCAAGCGTATAATACTTACACAAATCTAGCTTGCAGCTCTGAACTCCCTTCAATAGACCTCTCTTATGGAATTCTGCCAACCCACATTCACTGAGATAGCCCAAACACATGTACCTCAGTTTTGTGGCATTGTCATCATCGAACTCAATAGAGGCAACTCCACCTACAATAATACTTCCCAACAGTCTATAAATATTGCCTACAATCCTCTATCTTTTCATCACAATCAAAGCACCCTTACACACTCTGAGGGTATCCCGGTCTTCATCAATTCTGTACCTAAAACCATTGGCTTGCAGAGTGCTAAACAAGATTAGATTCTTCCTCAAGTCAGGTATGTGTCTTACATAACAAAACGTTCTCATGCCACCATTATCCACAGCAATCTGCACCTGTCCCATTCCAACAATAGCATAAGCTTTATCATCTCCCAAATAGACCCATTCCAACAATAGCATAAGCTTTATCATCTCCCAAATAGACATTGCCAAAATTGTTTGTCGTGTATGTGGTGAACCACGCCCTATTTGGCGCCATGTGATAAGAACATCCAAAATCAAGAATCCAAGCATATGTAAGTTGACTACATGAAACAAAGAGAACATCTCCCTCATTGTACTAGCCAAAATTGTCAATCTCTACCACATTCGCAGAGCGAGATGAGCCTTTGCCTGACTTTTCTTGTTGGGACAGTCCATTTTGCAATGCCCGTTTTGTTTACACCTAAAGCACTGCAATGTCTTATCGCCTTTGCCTTTTGATCTCTTCCTCATAGAACCCATCTTGGCTTGCGTCCTCCCACGTTCTTGACTCCTCTTCATATACAGACCTTCTCCTTAAGAACTCTTCCCCTGCATTTTGTTTCTGCTAATAGTGCAACATAAGTGCAGCAATGATCTCCTCTATAACGCCATGTTTTTCTTAATGTATGATTTAGTGATTTAATAACTAAAAGTGGAAATTTAATATGTGATCTTAGTGATTAAAACGAATAAATAAGTTGTTGTTGTGTGGTTGTTGTTTTGTGTTGTTTGTCTTGGAATTCCTGTCTGAATTTAAGGAACTTGTGAAAAATGTGCTTGAGCCAAAGTGAGAGTCTTAATTGTGTTTACATGGGTTGTTGAGGGAAATAGCAGTGTTGTGCCAGTTGTGAGTCTTGGGGAGTGATTAGATGGATTGTGGACTTTAATAGGCCTAAAGCCTTTGTAAGGCCCAGGGAGGTTTAAGAAACCTAAAACCCCTTTTCCTCTCATTCTATCATTCTCTCCTCTCTCATTCTCCCAAACTCTCTCATTCTCTCAATCTCTCTCAAAACCACCAAGAGTGTAGCAAGTTTCAAGCCTCGATTCCGTTTCCTTGTGTTGAGAAGGCGGATTCCTTGAAGGGTTGGCTCAAGAGCTCATTTTCTCCACATTCTCCACTTCCCCAAATTCGGATTTGGAAGCTCCAAGGGGTAAGGGAAGCTTACATATGTTGAATGTATGTTGTATAAGTGTGGTAGTGTGTGTATAATGTTGTGGTTTGAGCTTGAAAACATGATTTGGCTGAGTTGTGTTGAAATATTGTTGAAAAATGGGTTTGCTAATTTCGTGGTTGATTTCTGTTGGAATGTTGTATGAATTGTTAAATGCGTTGAGAATGCTGTCGTGGATCGTTGTGTGGTTGTATTTGACCTCTGTGGAGTCGATTTAGGGTGTGAGTGAGTAGAAAGTTTGGATTTTTGGGTTTTTCGGCGAGAGTTGATAGTCGCTGAGCGACTAGGGTTCTCGCTAAGTGAAAATGCCCCTGAGACTAAAGTGAGGCTGTCGGGTTAGTGATTCGATGAGCGACCCATAGCATCGTTGAGCAAGTGCTCTTAAGATGCAGTGATGGTTGAAGAGTAGGAGGAATTCGCTGAGCGAAATCTAGTTAGCTGAGCGAGTGTTCATGGAGATCTGGAAATTTTCCAGAAAAGTGTTCACTAAGCGAATGTTGTGTTCGCTGAGCGAATGTGGACATTCCAAAATGCTTGGGGGCAATTCGCTGAGTGAGAACTGAGTTCGCTAAGCTAATTAGGGCCCTAGAGAGTTATTGCTCTTTGTTGTAAGTAAGTCGTTAGGCGAACACTGTGTTCGTTGAGTGAGAAGTGTGTGTAGGTTCTGGCTACTCTTTGGAGTGGCTAGTCGCTGATCAAGTAGGTGACTCGCTGAGTGAATTGTTGTCGATAGAGATTTGGAGGAAGTCCCTAGAACGAATTCGCTGAGCGACCCCGATTGTCGCTGAACGAGTGACTCTAAAGACAGGATCTTCGCTGAGCGAGACTTATGGTCGCTGAGTGAGAGCCCTCGTGGGGGAAAGTAGGCCCTCTGTAAAGGAGACCCTCGCTAAGCGAGCATATGGACCACTGAGCGAGCAAGGTAGTCTGATGTTGTTAAGATTTATTTTCTTGATTGCATGAAATAGGTGGAGAAAGACTTTGAGTGTGAGTCTAATGTGAGAATTGTTGAGGATGTATTGTGAGTGGTAGGATACTTGAATAAGACCTTCACTTGTTGTGGATAAAGTTGTGTTCTCATGAGGTATGGGCTGCTTAGATAGGGCCTTACCTATTAACCATGCTTGGGGCTAGATTTGGCCTGTATGGGGTTGGTAGTAGTTGTTGGACCACGTGTAGTGCTGATCGAGCCCATGTGGTGTTGTGTTACTATATATATATATATATATATATATATATATATATATATATATATATATATGTTGACTTATTGTTTTTGAGTTGATGTTGTGTTGTGAGACATGCACTTCATGCATATGTTGTTTGTTGAGGTTGTGTGAAAGACCTCATGTCGTAGTGCGGGCAGGCACATAAGTTGGATGCTTGACAGGAGCTGCGGCTGAGACGGGCCTCCAACCTAGTGCTTGGATAAGATGTGGGGTCGTAAAGATGGGCCTCCGGGGATGAGTGGATAGGCAATTCCGCTGGGGTCCAAGGTAATGCAAACCTTGAGCCACGGTGAGCCACCACCCACATACACTTATCCTGACACACCACTAAGCTTGTCCGTAGATCAAAGTTTTGGCAACTCCTGAATGAGAGCTGGGTCTTCATGGTAGGGGGTGGGACCTGGCTAATCGCTCGAATTGTTATGAATCTCTCGAGAGTCGTGTTATTATGCATTGACATGTTTGTGGTGGACTTGTTGTATCTTGTGGTTCTAAGTTGAGAACTCCTTACTATACAAATGTATGCCATATATATATGCGTGAATGTTGAGAACTGTTGATGATTTCCTTAATCATATGCTATGTCGTTGTTTTAGTAAGCTTACCCTTGCCTTGTTGTTTTGTTGTGGTTGTTTTGTTGTTGTTGTTGTGTTGGTGTCACTGTAATGATCACGTCTGATGGCCTGCAAGCACATGGCGAGGCTTCAGTGGACCCGACTTCTTAGAGATGATGTTAGAGCTGTGAATTGGAGTAGTGTGATGCGAGGAGTCACACTTTTGTTTCTTTTCTTGTGTATCTTGTTTTATTCTTTTGACGGGGATGTATAGTGTAACCAGCCATTGGGAGTGTGTTTTGTACCCCCTTCCTCCATTGATGTATATTTTATTTTGTTTTATGGCCTTGGTGTTATCCCCCTGTTCCCTTGACCTTTGAAAGTTGTAAAGACATGTACAGTGGTTATAGGAGAGATAGATGGATCTCTCAAGATGACTGTATTTCATTTATATACATGTTTTGATTATATTTATTTTTACATGAGAATAGAGGATAGTAGTGTTGTTCAGTAGCGACAGTTGGGTCATTACATCCTCTAAATTGATAATGTCTTTCCCGTACATAAAGGTGGTCACCATATGCTCGTAGGAATTAGGCAAAGAGCACAACAGAATTATAGCCTTATCCTCATTATCGATCTTCATATCAAGCCATAGTAAGTCACTGATAATTTGATTGAAGACATTGATGTGTTGTTGCAAATCAGAACCCTCCTGCATCTTCAGCCCATATAGCCTTTGCTTCATATACAGCTTGTTCGTCAAGGACTTGGACATATACTGACTCTCCAATTTCTTCCATACCTCTCCCAGAGACGTCAGGTCCATAACGTGGTATAGCACCTTATTTGCCAAACAAAGTCGTATGGTTCCTATAGCCCTTTCCTGTAACTCCTCCCAATCTAATTAATCCATGCCATCAGGTTTATTCTTGCCCAGTGCCTTTAGAAAGCCTTGCTATGCCAACAAATCCTTAACCCTCTTCTGCCACAATCCGAAATTCCAAGTTCCATCGAACTTCCCTGCTTTGAATTTTGCACCAGGGTTAAGCCTCATCTGATACCAATTATTAGCAATAGCAACCAAATTCTAAAATCAAGAAGAATAAAAACACACACATGGACAACACAATTTAATAAGGTTCGGCAAGTGTGCCTACGTCCTCGAGAGCAGAGCAGTAGTTTCTATTATTGATTAGAAAATAGGGTTACATCAAATATATAAAGAAAAACAGTACAGATTTACTATAACATCCCTGTACTGTATCGCAATGGTTTTGCCCCCCTCACCCTTCAAACCCACTTATTTCTTACCCCAACAGGCAGGCGACCCAAGCCCAAAGGCCAGATGCTATCGCTCAACTCCACTCCAACATCTACCTACCTATAGAATATGAGCCATGCACAACAACTGTACATCACATTACTTTCTGACCACATCTGTTAAATACCATACAATGGAGCTAAAACAGAAATATAAGTATTTGTTAATTTCTATATTAATTAGTCATAAAACAGAATGTGACAATGTGAACACTAATTTTTCACTGCACCCTTCGTTGAATCCGAAGAACAACACCTGACAAATATTGAGAAGAACCTTTAGCTTCTTAACCCAAAAAAATGAAACTCCCACACACTTATAAGCAACAATTCCTAATAAGCCATTCATGGAATTTATTATTCAGACCAAGTCATACATTAAGTCCAACAAGGTGGCGTCCAACTTTAACTCGAAGTTCTTTACTTCAACTTAACATTGTACACCCTTAATTGAAATGGCTGGTGAGTCCATTTCTCATTATGACCCTAAGTCAGTACTGCCTTAACCCCTTGATTGAATGTAACATATGTGTTTTTCTAATGAATAATTAAGTGTTTTAATAACTAAAAAGTGAAATTTTGATATATAATCTAGGTGATTAAAAGAAATAAATGAATTGTTGCTATGTATGGTATGTAGTATGTGGTGACAGTGGTGTGAGTTGTTGGTTTGAAATTCGGGTTTGAATTTAGGAAATTTGAGATATATGCTTGAGCCAATTTGGATATGTTGTGAGAGTGATTTTGGGGTTTTGAGAGAAAACAGTTAAGTTAGACCAATTTTGAGATAAGGAAAGTAGCTTGGTGAGGTTTGGGCCTTAGTTAGGCAAAAGTTTGTGTAAGAGCTTCGGGGAGGTCGAATATATAAGGGAAGGGAAGGGATTTCCCCTCATTCTCTCATTTTCTTTCTCTCTCTTCACTTTCTCTCTCTTTAATTCTCTCTCAATCTCTAAAAATCTGAGATTACTAAGGGTGTTAAGAGGATTCCCAAGCCTAGTCTAGTATTGTTGTGAGAGGAAGATCAATCTGTAGAAGGTTTTGGCTCAAGACACAAGTTTCTCAAAGAACCAAAATTCAAATTCGTAGACTTTTGGAGGTAAGGGAAGCTTACAAATCGGTTGTTTTGTGTTAATAACTGTTGCTATGTTGATTTCTTGCCTTATAATCGATTGAATCTCTATGGATGTTGCCATTTTGTTGGTTTTGGGTCAAAATGGGTTTTAGGGGAAAATTGAGATTTGGATGAGAAATTGATGATTTTGTGATGAAATGTTGGATTAATTGTATGATTTGATTTGTATTAACTTGGTTGAGGTGGATTGATGTTGTTGAAACACCATTGATTCGAAAATCTATGTTATTTGGTTGAAAAGTTTAAGTTTTTTTGCAGAGAATTGCATTTTTTTTTTAAATCGTCACAAATAATTAATTATGGGGATCACATAATCAATTATCTGGAGTTCCTGAAACTGTTTTCGTGATTTTGGTTCGGGAATAATCAATTATTGACTTTGATAATCGATTATCTGGGTTTCAGAAAAATTTCTTTTGGTTTTGGTTCTGCAATAATCGATTATGGAAACCCATAATCGATTATCCCTGCTGAAAAACGAAATCTGATGCATTTTTACAAAACTGATATAATCTATTACTACAGTACATAATCTGTTATTTTAGAACTGAATGTACTATTTAAGATTTTAAAGTTTTCATTTCAAAACGTGAAGTATTTTGTATATACACATATAAAAAGAGTATTATACATTTTCAAAAGCTCTATTTGAGAATAATGGAGAGTTGTCCAATTGAGATATGATTTTCTTTAAATTAAAGAAGTGAATTGTTTCGAAGGTTTTTGTGAATTTCAAGATTTACCTATCTTCCGAGTGGTTTTCAAAGAAAGTCTTGGTTTTCGAATTATAGTTGATTGTTAGATTGGATGTGAAGTGGAAGGTTGCTTAGATAAGACCTCCACTTGTTGTGTATGATATTGTTGTATGAGGTTTCTCATGAGGTGGGCTGCTTGGATAGGGCCTTACCTGTTGACCATGCAAGAGGTCGATTTAGGCGTGCATGGGGTTGATTTATGGTTGATGGTGAATGTTGGACCACAGGTGGTGTTGAGTAGGCCACGTGGTGATATGTTGATACATATATATATGATATGATGACTGTTATGGTTGAGTTAATGGTTGTGTTAATATGTTGCTACATATATATATGGATATTAATGAATGATTTTGGTTGAATTGATTGTTGTAGTGATACATGCATGTGGTTGGCTGAGGTTGTGTGGGCCTTAAGCCGTGTGCGAGTAGGCATGTAAGGTGGATAGTGACTAGAGTTGGTACTCAGATAGGCCTCCAACCTAGTGCCTGGATGAGAAATGTGGTTTTAAAGCTGGACCTAGGGGATAAGTGGATGGGTAATCCCGCAGGGGGCCAAGGCAGTGCAGGCCTTGTGTTGCAGTATACCACCACCCATATACACTTATCCTGATAACATAAGCTTATCCAGCAGATCAGAGTTTTGGCAATCCCTGAATGGTGCTCAATGGCCATGGTAGGGGATAACACTTGGCTGATCGCCCGGAATGTAGAAAATCTCTCAAGAGTTGTGTCATTCATACATTGACATTTTGGAGTTGAAGGTGTGATGTGTTGTGTTGTATGTATGTAAACTCATTCTCTGATAATTGAATTCCAAATTTGTATGTTGATGAAATTGTTATTATTGTTACTCGATGTCGTTGTTGCTGGTGGTAATGATGGTAGTATTGCTGTTGTTACTTTGTTATTGTGGTTGTTTGTAATTGTTATGATTGGTGATGGTGGTGATAGAGGTATGGTTAATATCGTTACTGTTGTTGTGTTAAAGGTTGTTGTTATAATGGTTGTACTATTATTATTATTATTATTTTGTTTGACTTTGGATATATGATTAAGAAATTTTCCTATTACCTTTCCATTATACTATATGTTTTATTGTTTTAAGTGAGCTTACCCTTGTGTTGTTTGCACGTGTGGTTCGTGCCTGTGAGGATTACGTCTTTGACGTGGAAGCAGAAGTTGAGTTTTTGGCAGGTTTAGCTTCTCTTAGTTGGTGATGAAGCTTCGTCTCGGTCAGTGGCGAAATTGAACAAGTATAGAGAATCATCTTTTTGTTCTTTTCCTAAAAGGAATTGATATTCCTTATTGTTGTTTATTTCTTTTAAAATGATGTATAAAGTGACTAGCTATAGGGAGTTTTGTATTTGGGTTTTTACTTGGTATTGTATATAAATGGGCCTGTATACACTCATTCTTTCATATCTTATATATGTTAAAGTAACTTGTGGATTGATTATTATTAAGTATATATATAGGGGTTTGTTTGTAGTATTATGGCGACAGAGGGTCGTTACATTGAAGACCAGCATATTATGCAAGAGTAAGTGTCTCAAAAGTTGATCATACCAAACACATTGTTACAATATTTATCAAGAACCTATGATGTGGCTTCTCGTCTAGGTGTAGCAATTTGACACTCCCACATTCTTAACCTTCAAGTGACAGAGCACAAATCCCCACTTAGCTTCAATTTTTGTCACAAGATGAATAACTTTGATAATATTATGTGTAATAATACATTCTTCGGCATGAACTGTGCCTTTTTTATCTTCCTATAAATTATATTAAAGCATTTGATGTTAGGGATGGGAAAATGAGCAAGCCTGGCCCGTTTTGGCCCGCCCTACCGTTAGCCCACCTAAAATGGGTCCTTTTGAAAAATGGGCTGAAAAATATAGCCCGTCCTATTTAATGATGGGGCAGCAGGCTAGCGGGCTAGCATGCTAAAATTAAAAAAAAAAATAAAAATATATGAGAATATTTTTAATGAAATTCCTACAAGCACCAAATAGATAAATACGTTTTTAATTATGAGATTCTCATTTTTATAATTTACGTTAATTTTTATTATGAGTCACGCTTATGAAATTTTAATTAGATAAGTTTACTAAATATATCTATGTTACTACTTTATTTTTCTTATTCTAAGATTTTCTTATAAACCATTAGCTCTAAACCTTGCATGTGTATCCTATTGTGTGTTGTTTTTGTTCAATTGCCCGCCTAATTCTTGTTTCCTAAAAAAACCGCTAAATGTAATATTACATGCCAAATATAGGTTATTATTTTTTATTTAATTAAAAAAAAGATTTGGCTTGACAGGCCGACCCATCCCGCCATAGGCCCTTTTTTGGCGGGCCAAAAACGGGTTAGCGGGCTAATAATGTTGTCCTAGCCAAGCAAAAATGGTAGGCTAAACGGCTGGCCTGACAGGCCAAGCCTGTTTTGCCACCCCTATTTGATATACTGTGAATTTTTCTTCTATTTCATCTTCTTATTCATCAAAGTACTTCATTTCATTCCCAAACATGTTTTGAGATTGGAAAACCAAAATCCCCTCTATAGTAAAAATTAATGGCTAAATGTGAAGTATTGGTGCAGGGAAAGGTCAAGAAACAGAAAAGACTGAAAACACCTTAGTAGTGGCTATTTCATATTCATAGTGCTAAATATTTATTAAACTGTTTTGTTTCTAATGTATTTTTGCATTTATGACATTAGCTTCAGTAGTTACTCCGTGGTTATATTTTGTTTTTTATCCAAAGATCATAGAAGAACAAACAGAACTTAAAAAAAGACCCAAGGCCACGAGCAGCCCACAACCCAACTTGTGTAACAGTGCCCAACCCAAAACCACATAAGGCAATGCACAGTCGTTTATTTCTGTGCACGACCATATTCCCAGCTGACAATGAAACTAATTTAGTTGAAGACATAAAAGTTATAAATTATTAAAGTGAGATTTGTCTTTTTTAATAGTCTTTTACACATATAATTAAAATTTTAATTTTAATGAACATATGTTTGATTTTATTATGCAATATCTGGAAACACAATTTAGCTACTCTATGTAACTGTTATTTTATTTTATTTTTTTGGGTGAACCATGGTGTCCTTGGCTGGAAGTTGAGGACTAATCCTTCAAAGTATTGAGATCTATTTAAGGGGTCGACCTCTCCCAATAGATATTTTTTCATACACGTAAACTCGAAGATAGAACCTCCGACCACATGTTTAAGGGCCAAGGTTATCTCTCAACCATGTCACACCATGTTGATTATGTAACTATTAATTTTAATGAATATAAGGTTGATCAAACAATTTGATTTATATTCATAAAAAAAAATTATAATGTTCAAACTTTTACTTAAATTTCAAGTCAACCTTGTCATTGGTTAGAATATGGTTAGGCCAAGTCCAAGTTTACAAAATTAACTTATCATTTTGTGCCTCAAATTAATTACGTTAAATTCAATTTTAGCTAATTCATCTCACAAATACCTCTAATTTATAGCAAGGAAAGGAATATCTTGAAAATTGAATTTTCTATAAGTTCTTTTTCAGCATTAAAACTCCATGGTTTAGTGTTTTTTTTTTTTTCCAGATAAAAAAATGTGAAATCATGATTTGTTACTTTTTATAATTAAAAGTGCTCATTAACCTTAGTAATTCATGGACTGGACTCTAGAACAAGGAAAGCTCTTGATATTTATTTATTTTTATCAGTGGGCAACGAAAGCTACCCAAATACCCTATTCCATAGCCACGTCGTTATGAGCTGTCTTGACTCAAAAAATAGAAAGGAAAAAAATAACAAGAAGTTATGAACTGCTTTAATTGAAATTGCTGGGTGTTTCTATCTCTAACTTATTATATGATTACTGCTTACCATGACTCATGTGTATGGGTGTATATCGATATCTCATAGACACGCACGTTATAATAATTACTACTTGTAATGTTTCTCAATCGGTAAAGGAACTTAAGACATTGCACGTGCGCAGAGATGATTAATTGCCTATGGAAGTTCAGTTTGCAGCAACTTTTTCTTCGCCCTTTTCATTTTCGATGATAATATATACTCCCCCATCTCAAAATGTGTCATGTAAGAAAAAAAAGAAGTTCTAAAATAAGTGTCATTTTATCTTTTTAATGTAGTATTAATTATTTCTTTTCATCTATACCCTTCATAATAATGATGATGACGATAAGAAACTAAGAGAAATGATTTTATAAAAATTAAAAAAAAATAATGAGGTTAATTTTGTAAAATTGCTATTCTCTTTCTTCTATTTATTAGTTTTTCTTGGTTTGTGTAAAAAAACTTAGGACGACACTTATTTTGGGACGGAGTGAGTATTAGGGTCTTTTTATATGCATTGGTTAAGAAATTAATAATTAAAAAAAACACATATATTAAAAATTACCATAAAGGTGTTTTAATAATATTTTTTAATGAAAAGTTTCACTTTTAATTTTTTAATCAATGTCTTTATTTAACATTTGTCTATATATTATATCTATCTATCTATCTATCTATATATATATATATATATATATATATATATATATATATATATATATATATATATATTAATTACTCAAATGGAATGGTTACCATACATAGACTTGTGAGATCAGTTGTAAATAGTTAGTAGAGGTCATCAAATGGATAAAGTTGATCCATGTCTTAAAACTTCACAACATTCGATATTTGTATGACTAATTACCTTAAAGTGATGTTCAATTACTAGTCTAGGAAACACTTTTTAAATCAGTTAAAAAAGACTTTTAAAATCGATTATACAACCGATTTAGATACAGCTAATATAAAAGGTATTACGATTTTAAACCATAATTTGAACCGATTTAAAAAGTGCAACTTTTTAAATTGGTTGTTGCTGTAACCGATTTAAAAAGTGTCACTTTTTGAATCGGTTGCAGCAAACCAGTTTAAAAAGTGGCATTTTTTAAACCGGTTAATGCACAACCGATTTAAAAAGTTACGTTTTTTTTAAATAATTTCATTGTTTTGTTATGTAACCAACCCTGTTATAATTAAACAAATGCCACAAAAACAGCCAATACATCATCACATTCAGTTATAACATACTTTAACCAACAAAACTTCATAATATGTTTTGAAACATATAAAATAAAAAACTAGTATTCTTTGCCTAGCTAAAGACATTCTAAACAAACTATCTATTACTAATTTGAAGGAAGAATGTTGCCCAACATTGGCGGATGTCTAGCAAGTCCTCTTGTGAGAATGGTTCCCTATCAACGAATATCTACGAGATAAACATAAAATAAATTCATTACCCGATCAACTATAAAAACTATAACTATTATTGTAACTGGATGAAAATTATATTACCTTGTCCCATGAATCCACAATATCTACTGAAACTATGGTCAACATATGTTTCATTACATAATATCCACACTCATAGCTCCCTCCTTATTTGTTATCCTACCAATGAGAATTGTTTTTAAAAATGAGTTGTAGAAACTATTACAAATTGTAATTGAATATGTAGCTATAAATCACTTACATAGGGAAAAAACCAACTAGGCTTCCTTCGTAGTGACACGTGCCTACCTGCTAATGTTTGATATCCAATCATGACTTTGATTAAAAAATGGATATGCAAAGTATGTTATAGGTTTCAAAATTATAATACAAAGGACGAATGAAATATATTATAAATTTAAACTTACCTTTCTACTAGTTGTTTCAATTCTTTGTTGGGCTTCTTGTGCAACGAACACAACAAGGCCACAACATTGTCCCTTGGACAAATAATTAGCAATTGCCAATAGGAGCTGCATTTGAAAAAGAATATAGGTGTCGACATTCAAATATCATTTAAAATCATTTGGGTGAGAAATATATACAAGTGCTTACCAATGCAAGTATAGTGCTGGGTAACACTGTTTTTGCCCATTATACATCCAATTCTAAACGTAGACCTGAGAATCCTCATCCTTATTCCCCATTTTTTGAATAAGGAATGCCTCAATAAATCCATAAACATTCTCCTGACCCTTTGAGAGTCAGAGGCGATGCATATACCTAAAATATTCAAATGAATGTTAATTATAATAAAGGAGATGCTTATTTATGAGATTTACAAAAAGATTAAACTTACAGCAACCATAATTGTAAAACTGAGATATTCAGCATGTCATTGCCGGTGCATATTCCAAGACATCCTTTTAGGTGATCCATAGGTCAACATCATTGGGTCTACCAAGGGATATGGGTTCCCAATCTATTTGCACCACATCTATCCCTATACTAGATGCCACCTGCCATAAGCGTGTCATTGGATCAACTCGAGGTTCAGATTTTTTAGGTGGAACATCTTTCTTCGATGGTTGAACATCCTAACAAAATAAATATAAAATAATGTTATAAAATACAATCTAGTAATTTCAATTTGTAATTAAAGAAAAAATTAACTTAAGATGAAATTTGAATATACCTTGGCTGATGTAAACTTTATAAGTCGCTTCGGCCACTGAATAAACTGTTTAAGGGCCTGCCCCACAATCTGAACCTCCTCGGTGGGCACAAGGACTTGAGCATATGCATCCCAAATTTGTTTAACCACCACCCTTGCCATATCATCTCCAATAGTCCTGTGGTGTATGGTAGGCCCCAAACTATATAATCTCCCATAGGCCACTAACAAACAAGCTCTCCATCAACATATAACTTACACTGCTCAGGGATATCAGTGTCAGTCTCTTCCCCAGAAGGATTAGCAGCAGCAGAACTTCCCTTCATGTTGACACGTACAGGAGTATGAGCTTGTTCTAGCTGGACATTTGTATTTTGCTGTGAAATACCCAAAGATGTCAGCTCCTCTCTAATCTCTCGTCTTGACTGCTTTTTAAGCTCATTTCTAATTTCCTGTCTAATTCGCTCCATCTCTTCCTTGGTGACAATTCCTGAGGTGGGCCCACTACATGAAGGTGGTCCATAGTAATCACGAATGTCAACACCTTGTCCAGCAACACAAACCCAACCAGGGTGCTCTAGTCTCCCAATAACAACAGTTAATATATCGTCACATCCATGAGGAACAAACATTCCCTGTGAGCTCTGCTCAACAAGAGAATCCTACAACATATAATTGAAGAAATGTGTTAGAAATATAACATAGCAAGTTATAATTAGTACTTGAAATTAGAAATTACTTACAATATTTTCACCAACGACGCGTGTCTCCTCTGACGTATATCCGCCTGATTGTAGTGTGTGGGCCACCTTCCATTTATCCCAACATTGTGGTGGCGATGGAGGAGCAATATCTCCAGTAGATCCAGATGTCGATGCTTCCAATTCACGTTGCCTCGCCTTCTCAGCATTATTTTCTACTCAAGCAACTTATACCCCCACGAGATAATCTGTGGGGGTGGACATTCTTTAATGCAATCATCTGTCCCTTTTGTCTCTTCTCCTGTGAACAATAACACTATTAAATTCAATAAAAAATAATCAAATATCGTTGTACGATTAAAAAAACATGCTTCAAACTAAACTTGAAAGGCAAGATCCTCTCGGCTTTCAACAAACTTTGCCCATGTCTCCTCATCTAAAAATGCATATTTTTCACAAGGAGAAGTGTCTTTCAATTTTTCATATATGTATTTCGTGATGAGCTGTGTCTTAAATGCTCTCCAATGCTTAGCTGCAAGTGTTAGCAATTTCCTTTTCAATATAGCATTATGTGGAACATCATAAGTGAGCTAAAAAATAAAATTGAATAATCAATGTACGACAATAATACAGTAAATACAATATTTATATTGAGACCATAAAAGTAAAATACTGTGATAGTTTTCCAAATTTGATTCTTCACGCTTTCCTCTACATGGTCTCAATCCTCATAAAGGATAGAAACCTTGCTTCGAGCAAGGACACCTATAAAACTAATGAATTTTGTGGCATTTTCCCCTTCTGGTGCCCCATTAACCATGTACCTCGTGTACCCTTTTTTTTTTGTAGACTCATAAGATGGGTTACTAAAAGAATCAACCATATGCCTGTTTACAAAAGGAAAAAAAGAAACAAATATTAGTATCAACAGTCACAAAAAATGTCATTTCCAAAGATAAACATTATGATCGAAATAAAATATAAAGATAACGAAAACAAGAATAAACAATAAGATAAATATAAGTTAGTTACTAACGTTGTCAAGTACGTATGTTTTCCCATATTCCTTCGCGATGATCATCACGTGTGGCATGTACGTCATCCACTTCATTCTTATCAGTAAAAGTGGGCATCCGTGTTGAGAAAGAAAGAATCTTAATAAGATCAACATTTGAATCTTCTTTTTCATCGCTAGCATGCACATTTCTTCCTTAGAAAACCACTGACCATCTCTTGTTAGAAGGATCACTAACATAAAAAACTTGTTTTGCTTGATATGCCATAATGAAAGGCTCTTTCCTATAACCTACCTTGCTAAGATCCATAAATGTGAACCCTAATTCATCGGTTTGCACACCGCTATTACTGTCAACCCACTTACATTTAAAAACAAGCACTCTGAATTTTGTGTAGTCAACCTTCCATATGTCTTCAATAACTCCAAAATAACACATGGATGCCATAACGAGATTTTTATCTTTTGAACTAGAGAAGTGCATGGACTCAGCCACAACCATAATCCCACTGTTTTGCACGGTACTTTTTGTAACGCCCAGCCGCTTGCAGGATCTGTGACTGTCCCCACAAACCAACACAAGACTTTTCAGCGTGCTTTGTCCTCACTCACACGCTTCCCGGGAAACTTCCTAGTAGGTCACCCATCCCTAAATTGCTCCAAGTCAAGCACGCTTAACTATGAAGTTCTTAAGTGATGGGCTACCGAAAAGTAGATGCATCTTGTTGGTATAGGTAGCACTTATTAATTCCTTTAAGCTATCCTCAACTGTACAGTCCCATACCTACATAGCCTCTGGATCCCTCTCGTTCAGGTGTGTATTCGATTCATTCATGTACCCCTCCCGCTGGAAGCTTGCCAGGAGCCGCTTATTGTCTGTGCCTCATCTCTTTTGCACCGGCGATCACTCCCCGCCCTCGTCAGCGCCTGGGATGTTACATGCCCACCAGCTTCCGTTTGGTTCGTCCTCGAACCACACCGTACTAGGAGAGAGGCCCTGCTCTGATACCATAAATGTAACACCCTAAGGGGCATTACCGTAACTAGGTCTAGATTTAAAAAAAAACAAACTGAGAAAGGTAGAAACAACATACAAATACTACTCATAAATATAATTGAATATTATATACGAACAATACAATAAAAAAAACATACATGCCAAATATAACTCATCTATCACCTAAAGGTATCGTACAAAATATAAACAAGAATACAAAAACATAATATAAACTAGACTATGTTTTCTTGCACGTGACTCCAAGCTCCATCTACGCGTGTCTTCACCTGTATCCTGAAAAAGGGAAAACTTAAAGGAATGAGACATAATGTCTCAGTGAATGCTCTAAGGACTCTACGGCTGGGTTAGACTCTTCTATTCGGACAACCTTCATTACTTATCTCTCATGGCTTTAGCCTCATTGGGTTTCTCATAATTATCCATACCTATGGTTGAGTCTACACCTTTCAACAGTCAATACTCCCTGTTAATTGGTCTCTCATTCTCACAACTATTATATTGGTTTACTATCTCATTCTTAACTTAAGAACTCATCCTCATTATTTATACTTTCTTACCCAAAACCCTCTTTAGAATTTACTCTTCTTCCTTTTAATATTCAAAGCTGTCCCCTAGGGTCAAGTCTAAGGTTACAGACATCCTAAAATACTCTTATTTCATTCTCTCTCTAACTTGTCTTATACCTTTCTATTACGCCATGAGGGAATTCACCCTTCCTCTATCTTATTCACAACTATTATTATCTAACTATAACCCTCATAACACTATCCTAAGGTCTAGCCTCTCACTTATCCTTAAGGTAGCAAACACAATTCTAATTACAAGCATATAATTGTTTCACATTCTTTGTCTAGTAACTAGACATATACCTCGTTTTGTTTTATCAAACAGGAACGACACTCGTGCAAGATATGATCACATGTCCATAACTTTAACATTTCATCACAAGGCACAATTGCATTCTTACATAGAATTCACATAAATAGGGTCACATAGAATTCACATAATTACAACATAGCACACTTTAACATATCACACTATAACAAGATACATATGCGTGCTATGTTCCTAAACCACTACTCATGCACATGTGGTACCAACCTAAACTTTTCGAAAAGTAGACTAGGAGTAAATGCAGGCCATAAGAAGCGCCATCGGTACCGATGCCTTCGGCTTTCGCACCCTCAACTAGCATGATATCCCCCGGTGACTAGTTAAGGTTACCTAGTTTTGCCAGTACGCCTCGGCTCCATGGGATCAGCATGGACCATTGGAGTTTTCCCAATCGGATAACCCCCAAGGCTAAGGTTAAACAACCCATCACGGCCTCCACACAGCCAGATTCCTACATACTTTCCTCATCACATAACTCAAATGTTATGATGCATGGTCACAAATAATGCTTACAACTTTTTATAGACTTTTATCATGAAACATTGACACAATTTCATATCACACTCAGTTTCTTTCAAGGTAAATAATAATCATACAATATAAACTCAACAAGGCATAAGAAAACAAACAACAATGAGTTAAAAACTGCAAAGAGGAGCTCATAAACACAAAGAACCGAATAACAAAACTCGTATCCACCCAGCAGGACGGAAGTCCCACCCAGCGGTCCAGCGAACCCGCCCAACGGTCCAACGAACTCGCCCAGCAGGTCCGCGTCGGAACCCAACCCGCCCAGCGGGTATTTCACCCCGCCCAGCGGCTCCGCGTGCCTAGCGGAAACGCAGAAGAAAAGTCGCCCAGCGGCTATCTAATCCCGCTGGGCGGATCCGAGGTACTAATTTTAATTTATTTTTCCTATTATCTTTGGGTTCTAAATGCTTCAAGATAAATAATTAGATTCTTAATCACTCTTCTACATCGATAATTGGTCAATCTAATCTATAATTTTCTTACTCCCTCACAATCCCCTCAAAACCCATCAATCCCTAAATTTAGGTATAAGGAGGGAAAAGATAAATAGATGAACAAGAACAAGGAAGGATACGAGGGAGAGCATTCACCTTTGTGGACATGCAAAGTTGAGTTCTAGGGTTTGGATTCTCCGGTTTCTATTCTTCCTCCTTCTCTTCCTCTTCTTCTTTTCTTCTTTTCCTCATTCTCTCTAACTTTTTTCTTCCTCTATTTTGTGACGGCTAAACCTAACCCTCCTTCTCTATTCCCTTCTTATAACATGTGGGTGGGTATGTGGCTTAGTGGGCTTTAGTCCCCTATTGGGCCCTAGATGCTCTTTTGGGTTGTATGATAATATTCCTACTAATTTATAATACTAAGGTATTAATAACAATAATAATAATAATAATAATAATAATAATAATAATAATAATAACAACAACAACAACAACAACAATAATAATAATAATAATAAATATAATAACAACAACACAACACAATAATAATAATAATAATAATAATAATAATAATAATAGGGAATATAATAACAATAATTCTTAAGACATCTTTTGTCTAATAACATATGAGAAGGATTCTACTAAAAGCTACCTCGTGGTTTATTTCTAGTACTTGAAATTTGGGCTGTTACACTTTTCCCATCCAATGACTTTGTATAGAAACAAAAGTTGTTGATATCGTATCCAGTCCAACATATGATGTGACACCCATTCACATTGAATACAACCCATACTTATTTACTTATTTAAAATTGCAAGTAAAATTTTTCTCCGCTTTTAATAAAAGAAAATTTGTAAATTTAACAGAATTTGAAAACGATAATAAAAAAAAATAAAACCTGTATGTATTCATCGTAGAACTGTACATCATGATTTCATAATCAAAAAAATTATTGAAATACAGGGAGATTGAAATATACATCAAAATAGTTACTACTTATTCCCAGTACATCAAAAGATCCTAATCAGAGTAGTGTCCGTCTACCCTATCCCATAAAATAATAAACTATCAGACTAGCCCTATAGGTCTTCATCAACAACCGAGTCTTCATTAACACCAATCAATCATGCATAAAAGAAAAAGTAATGGAGTGAGGTGAGGTGATTTGTTCTAATATCACTTTGACATGTATGGTAGGAATTCTACCACACAATACAGATAAAACACAGTTGACAATAAAAGAGGAACCTAAAGTTTATTCTATGTTATACAATCATTGACTCAGTATGGATCCATACTTTCCATTAGTGGGTAATAGTTCTTAACAGAACCTAGGAAGTGACTGGGAGTACATATACCTCTCTCAACACCATCACATGGTACACTCCTCGTCATTATTAAGGAACAAAATAACAATTTAGGATATCCATTTATAGAAGTATACTCTCAAACCAATCCTGGAATGCTGAGCAGTTGTCAGGGTTATCGAGTTTGGTCAGGCGAATATCCTGGCTCAAGGGCGCTACCCTAGCCATTGAGACTTTCACCACTCAATGCCTACCCCCAAGACTTCCGCAAATGGATCCCTACCTTTCATTCCTCAGTGTACCAAACTGTGGCTTTCCTAGCAAAGTGTCATGCCATTGCATGTCACTTGCTTTACATTACTCACTAAACTATCAATTCCTAACTTCTCAAGCAGAGGTTTCCCTGCTCTCATTTAATTTGAGTACCAGTACAATCAACATTTCTGCCTTGCAGAAATTGTATAATACCAAAATTTTAACAAAATAACAATTTAGTAATCATATAAAATTTTAGTAGAATAACGACATAGTAATTATAATTTAATTACTAAAATTTTGGCAGAATAACAACAAGATAAATACATTTTAATTTTCTAAATTTGAGTAGAGTAACAGCTTAGCAAGTATAATTTAATAATTTAAATTTGAGCAGAGTAACAATTTAGTAATTATGATTTAATAATATAAATTTGGGCAGAGTAACAACTTAGCAAAAATTAAAGTTTAATATTAAACAATAATAACAATAATAAAACTTAAACCTAAACGGGTTTAGGGGAAAACCCTTCCTACCAACTTGCAAAGTGACAATAATTTAGAACCAACCCCACTCCCCCCATTACCTCTAAGGTGGTTGATAAAGAGGATGGAATTGTTGGTGCAAAACTTCTAGGAGGAGAAATTCTACTAGTTGAAAACTAACAAAATTTTAACATAAAAACTAAAGAAGAATTTCTAGAGAGAGAGAAGATTTTGGAGAGAAAGGCTCTCTAGCTTATGGAGGAGAAGAATGGTGAAACTATTGTCCATGGATGGTGGTATTTATAGAGGAAGAGAGGGGCCTTAGGTGTCCCACCATTTACATCATCCATTATGTCATTATTATGTCATAAATCTAATTTTTATTTATTTTTAATTCAATTTAGGGACACATATCAAAAATAGGGTGATGAATCAGATATTCCTAGGTTGTGGACGTGCTCCCTTAGCTGTCCAGTTTCTAGATGTTAATTTTATCTGCGGGTAAATTAACCGGTACCGATAAAATCGCTTAAACTTGAAAAAATTGACTTTTAATATCAAAAAAATTCAATTAAATGTAAAAATGGACAAATAAATTATTTCTCATCAAAAATAAATTTATAATAATTAATTTTAATTTTAATTAATTTATTTCAAATTTTATCTATTTATTTTGTATTTTGAAGCTAAAAAATTCATAATAAATCCATTTTAATTCAATAAATACCAAAATTTTTACGAAAATTCTAAAATTAAATATTTCACCTATAAATAAACTTAAATTACCATTTTTTACCTTTTTTGGACGTCAAACCAATACTGACTGGCTTATAGGACACCTAGGGGCATTTTGGTCATTTTACACAAGGACTCCAGAAATTTTCCAGAAATTTTCCAAAATTATATTTTAACATATATCACATGATTCCAAGCTCAAATTGACATTTTAATTTCAATTGAATCTTTTTCTCATGTCAGCCCTTAATATTGAGAAAGAGGGATAAAATCGTCATTTTTTAATTTCTCCGGGCTTCAGGTCAAAAAAATTATTAAAAATCATGACTAGATAGCTCTTGAAATTTTGAGCAAGATCGTGAAAGTCAGAATTTTGAAATTCTCTCCCGATTTTTCAGAATTAACTAGTCAATTATTAGAATACTAGTTGAAAAGCTGAAATAAGAGTGTTATATTTTTCACTATTTCTCTTTCAAAATAAAATTTTTATAATTAAAATATACCTAATATAAATTTTTCAAAATACTTTGAAGTCAAAAAGTCTCTGGTCTGCTCTCACAATCAATCAAGGGTATTTTGGTCATTTCACCAAAATTGTCTTAATAAATTTCTGAAAGATTTCTAAAATTATTATTAATTATTCTAAGCACATAAATGACTTAAAAATAAATTTTAGACACCTCTATCTATTTTTATCTATTTTCTCAATTATCTAATCCTTCTAAGGGTAAAATAGTCATTATACCCTTTTCCAAAAATAGGGGTGTTACATATGACATCAAAGTTAGGTCCATGTGCTAGTCATTTTAATGTATGAGAAGCATTATCATCATTCAAAACTTATTCTTTAAACCAGATTAAGAATGTTTTGTTATGCTCATTCAACTGCCATTTCTCCAACATTCTAGGATTCTTTTTCTTGACAATGTTTTTGTGAGCAAAAAAGTAAGGTTCAACTTCATCAGTGTTATTCAATATATACAAGTGTGCTTGCAAAACTTCCTCCTGACTCATTAGTTTAACATTTGCACCTTGAGTACCCTTACCGGAAAATCTTCCCTCATGACGCAATTAAGGAAGCCTTACAAGTTTAGCTTGTGACAGGTATTCTATACAAAACTCAATGGCTTCTTCAGCAATGTACCTCTCAACAATAAATGCTTCTGGACGGTATGGATTCTTGACATACCCTTTCAAGATCTTTATATATCGTTCAACAGGATACATCCACCTTAAATAAACTGGACCACACATTCTAATCTCTCACTAAATGCACTATTAAGTGAACCATGATGTCAAAAAATGAAGAAGGAAAATACATTTCCAACTGATACAATATAATAGTAGCTTTATTTTCCAACTCATCCAACTTCATAAGGTTAATGACTTTGCTACATATGGCATTGAGGAATAAGCACAGTTGCGTAATGGCATGTCTAACTTTTTTAGGCAATATGTCACGAATAGCCACTGGTAGGAGTTATTGCATCAAGGCGTGGCAATCATGAGACTTTAACCTAACTAATTTAAGATCTTTTAGTGACACAAGGCTCTTGATATTTGAAGAGTATCCTTGTGGCACCTTCGTGCCCTGTAGACACTTACAGAAACTTGTTTTTCCTTCTCTTGACAAGGTATGACTGCTGGGGGCAAATATGTCTACTTACCCACTAACTACGGACCTAACTAGAGGCGTATACCCATCTCAACTAGATCTTAACGAGCATTCAAACCATCCTTTGTCTTGCCTTCAATGTTCAGAAGAGTGCCGATTACACTATCACAAACATTTTTCTTAACATGCATTACATCTACACAATGTCTAACATCTAGATCGCATTAGTAGGAAAGATCAAAGAAAATCGACCTCTTATTCCACAAGTTTTTCATGGTGGATTTCTTTTAGGTCTTTCCAAATTTGATACTGATGTCCTTCATCCATTGATAAACCTGCTCACTAGTTAAAGTAGGTGGCACAATACCATCCTACTGACATCTATTAAAAGCTTTTTTGAGTCTACGATATAGGTGATTAGGCCTGAGAAATTTTTGATGCCTAGTGTAAACTGTCTTCTTTCTATGTTTAAGTTATACGTAGCGTATGTCTTCTTCACAGATAGGGCAAGTGTTATGTCCCTTAACACTATACCCGCTCAAGTTTTCATATGCTGGAAAGTCATTGATGATACAGAATAACATTGCACGCATCATGAAATTTTCATGATGATACCCGTCATACACATTGACACCTTTATTCCATAGCATTCTCAAATCTTCAATCAAGGGACGTAAGTAGACATCTATGTCATTTCCTGGCTGTCTTGGGCCGGCAATCATCATAGATAACATAACATATTTTCGCTTCATGCACAGCCAAGGAGACAAATTGTAAATAACTAGGAGAACAGGCCATGAACTGTGCTTACTAGATAAGTTACCATAAAGATTCATTCCATCCGTAGCAAGTCCAAGCCTAAGATTTCTTGCCTCAGTCCCAAAGACTGGAAACAAATGATCAATTTTCTTCCATTGCGGAGAATCAACAGGATAGCGAAGCTGTCCATCACATTTTCTCCCATCTGCATGCCACGTAAGGTTCTTCGCGTCATCTGCATTAGCAAATAATCACTTAAACCTTGGAATTATTGAAAGATACTATAACACCTTTGCAGGGGGCACCCTCCTTTTTGCTCTAATCACTATTACAATCATCATCCTTCACTTTATACCGTGACACCCCACACCTGGGACACTTGTGTAACTCTTCAAACTCTTCTCTATACAATATGCAATCATTAGGGCACGTATGTATTTTTTTGTATTCCAATCCCATCAGACACAACACTTTCTTTGCCTCATAGTTACATCTCGGCAACATGTTATCTTTTGGAAGCATTTCGTTTAACAACTCAAGTAATTCAGTGAAACTTTTATCACTCCACCCATTTCTTGCCTTCACATTCATCAATCTGAAAACTGCTAACAACCGTGTGAATTTAGTGCACCCCAGATATAGAGGCTCATTCGCATCACTGCACAAAGTGTCGTACACATGAGCTCGCTAAAAAGACTCCAGTCCAATATAACTGATCATGTCCTCTAGTCGATCGTCCATAGGTACATCAACTTGCTCTGTTTGAGACACACTCGGCATGTTTAACAATTCACCATGCCATGTCCATGTTGTATAACTCTTACAAAACCTATCACAAAGAACATGCTCCTGTATTTGCTCAATTTGTAGTCGTCTCTTATTCAAACAATTAATACAAGGACAATAGAAGAACCCACCACTATCAAGAAGATATCTTGCCACAAATTGGATAAACCTTTCCACCCCATTCTGATACTCATCAGTTGTGCATCTAGAATTAATCCAACTACGATCCATAACTTCGTACTATGATCCATAAACTATATCTTAATGCATGTAAATCTCACTTTTTTAAACAAGGTGTGGCCCTATCCCATTTAGAAAGACATTTTCTTAAACTTGATTAATACATACAGGTTTAGTCTCATATCTTAAATTTGACAAAATTTCAGCAGTATTTTGCATTATTCTACAAGTATAAGAAATGAAAGTGGTGACATTAAGTTCACCACAATCAAGTATGCACCTGGAGACACAACATGAAATGCACTAAACCGAAATTTATCAAATTTAAGATAAGACTTAACCACTACGTATTAATCAAGTATAAAAAATGAATATTTCCAAACTGTCCAACCAGACAATTCAAAATTCAATACAATAATTAGTACTTTAATCATTGTATTGAATCTCAAACAGGAAATTAAGGTTCGCTCGTAATGCATAAATTTAATAAAAAACAACAAAATTAAACACAGAAATTTCAATAGAGTTTCCTCTGTATTTGGTAATTTCCCAAAGACCTGTTAACAAGTATTCAATTATAATACCAAAGGTTAACCTATCAGACAATCCAATCCACCAGAAGTTTCATATCGGCTCTCATGGCCTATATCATTGCATTTAAATTTCTTAATCTCTTAAACTTTAGAACTTAAATTATTCAATTTTAGATTCTTATACTAATTCACCCTTAAACTAATTCTCCCTCTTTGCTCACTTTATCTTAACAATGTATCTTACCATAAAAGTTCATTTATGTTATTATCTTTTAATTTCCTAACAAGTTCCCAATTTACACTAAGGCTAGCTCTTTCATTCTTGTAATCCACCAACTCTATAGCCATCATACATTTTAAACAAAACATAACACATTTTATGACAATTAATTCCTTAAATATCCTTAAAGTAATTTCAAAATTCTATCCTTTCTCATTACTAAGCAACATCAACGTAAGTGCTAACCAAAATAATCGACTTCAATTGATTGTATAGCTAGCTTATGTCATTCAATTCTCAACACTTAAAACGTTTAATATATATTCATATAAGTTATGACTAACTTAAATAATACTTCTAGCTTTTTACTTAAAAATTCATAAATCCATACATGTAAAATCAACTAAATTTAGCTTCTATTCATCAACATATATATTCAAGCATAGCCTCTAGCAATTAATTTCCTATAGCAAGAAAATCCAATTGCAAAACTGCAATAATGACAGCACATGCATGAATAAAAACTGCAAAAATGGAGCTCGCACCTATGCATTGCTGAACTTGTTGGTGTTGAATGGAGGTGAAGCAAGCTTGAACAGCCCCTATGCAATGTAGATTTTGCTCTTCAATGGAGGTGGAGCGCGACGTCGACCAATGGAGGTGGAGCGCGATGCGAACAAGATGCAGGGAGGGAGAGCACGACGTCGAAATGGTAGGGAGGGAGGGAGGGAGCTTGGAACTTGAGTTTGGATAGAGATGGAGAGATGGAGATAGCTTCAAAAAGGTGGGAGAAAGCTCTAATGGACCGTAGCAGTTGGCTTGCGTTTTTGTAAGAGAAATGGAGGGAATAAACTTTTTAAACCTGTTCTAGGTGGAATCGATTTAAAAAGCCTCCTTTTTAAATCGGTCCAGTGTAACCAATTTAAAATGCAACATTTTAAATCGATTACATGCATAACCGATTTAAAAATGAGCTTTTAAATCGGTTATAATACAACCGAGTTAAAAACTTTCAATTAAAATTGCAAAAATGTCACCGCATCTTATTTTAAATCAGTTGAACGTGAACCGTTTTAAAATCCTACTCTAAAATCAATTTTTTGCAGTAGTGAATCTATATTTATTAAATACATATCCTACTTGATTTCTCATTATTAATTTAAAATCCTTGCATGAACTGTCGGGTGAGTGGATCAATTAACGCGAAATTATTCCAATGATCCCGAGTTCAAGTCCTGACTATGCAATTGTGTTAAATACTCAGAAGAAGACTTTGTCATTTATAGTGGTAAGCTCAAGCAAGATTCCTTATTGTGAAAAATACTTGTAGTTTATACCTAAAAACATCCTTCCATGATTATTGATTGTGACAAATTTTACAACACATTAGATTCAATTATTATTAACAATACTACTTCTCTCGAATATGACTACAAATGACTGAATATGATGATGAAGTACTTAAAAAAGTCACTCTAATATTTAAGTTAATATATATTTTGGTGGAATAACAATAAGGATGATATAGTTAAATGGAGGAAACTTTAACTTATATTGGGCGTGAAGGTGTAAGAAAGTTAGACACATGTTACTAAGAGTCAACCTTCATTAATTGTCATCGTAACAAATTCTATTTTTAGTGCAAATGACCCTCAACTAAAATATTCTAACTAGAACTTAGCATGAAGGGCAATGAGACCTGATGTTTAGGAAGTTTAGTCATCTCAAATGAGGCTAGCCCACTTGCTTATGAGTCGTGGCAAAGCTCGGTCCACTAGAGTTCAGTCCGTATGAAACTCGTCTTAGATTGAGCCAATCGAAAACAGTTACTATCTCTTAAGGACCTGTTTGGTAGCCACGTTATGATAGGATATGATAGGATAATTATCCTATCCTATTGTAATATGTTGTTTGTTGCTTCAACAAGATATAATAACGTTATCTTACCTCTTATCATATCATGTTACTCAAGTATATTTCTTATCCTAAGGGGGGGAGCTGGGTTCGAAAACAATAGGCTATGATAAGTTCTCCCTCTCCTCTCTCTTTATATATATATAATATGTTAAATATTATAATAAATATTATATATAATTATTTATAAACAGATATAACATTATTATGAAAAATATATATAAGATTTATATATATTTTGTGATGATATATATTATAATATATATATATATATATATATATATATATATATATATATATATATATATATATATATATATATATATATATATATATATATAATAATAACAAATATATATAATATATAGTAATATTATATAAACTAATATATATTACTATATATTATATTTATTATATATTTTATTTTATTTTATATATATATATATTTATAATAATTTGACATGTAAATTTAAAGTATATTATTAATTAAAATATTAAATAATTAAATAATTAAATAATTAGTTTATAAATATTTTTTAAAGAAAATATTGAATAATAATTATAATTTCAGAATCTTATATATATTTTTTTTATAATTTTAAGAAAAGTAACTACATAAATAAAAAATAATATTTTATATTTTAGTTAAAATTATATTTTTCGTAAAAATTAAAAATTAAATTAAAAGTTACTTTGTAGAAAATATATGTAATTTTAACAAAATAATAATTTTTTAAGTTGAACATGTTTTATATTTTATCCTATAATTATTTTGTTTTTTATCTAATGCACACCAAACATTAGATAAAATTATAACTTATCCTGCTCTTATCATATCTTATTCTTATCCTATTGTCATATTCTATCCTATCATATCCTATCTTGACTACCAAACAGGCCCTAAATGGTTCAATAAAAAGAGAAAAATGTTTGCAACAAACTCTTTTAATATTCTCTTTAAACATTTTTTTATTATTGGTTGAATTTATTGAAAATTATAAAATTATGTGAGTCGCATTTTTATTTAATAAATTCTCACTCATAATTTTGTAATTCTAATAAATTTTAAATAATAGTAAAAACTGTGTTAAACAATGATAAAACCTTATGGGGGTAACTGCCCCATAACCCATACTAGTGAGATAGAAAAGATATTACTAACCGAAATCAAAATAACTTGTGTCAATTAAATAACTTATTAAAGTGATTAATCTAAAACCTTTAATCAAGTAACATATGATTTCACGTAAATTATCTAAATTTTTCATTGCTATAGCGCAATTGTAGAAGCTTTGAGGTATGCATATTTAAATCTTCTCATCTTAATTAACAAGATAATATTTTATTAAAAAATGAAAGCGAAAATTAATAAATTTTATATACATTGTGAAATATTTTATTATTATAATTATTTTTAATTTTCATAGTATGATGGAAATTATGGAGGCAAAACCCTAGCTTCTCCCGCTCCTTCTCATCCTCGTAAATCTATTTTCTCTTCCTTTTTTTTTTCTTTATCTGCTTCATGTTTGGTCGATCCAAACTCATAGCATCATCGAATGCCAGATTTAATTGGTGGCACTCTGTTGCACAACATCCTCAGTCCCCACGACAAAATATAGAACACCAAAGATAGCCAATAACACTCGGAAACATTGCAGTAGTACGGCCCCACGAACAATCAATTAATTGATCCCTTGCAAAGCTCTGCATGTATGCATAAATATCTCCCGCACACGGATTTACACTAAGATTTTCGACTGGATATGCGAATTAACTACAAGGCTTTTTTTTTTTTTTTTGATAGACAAAGCTAAATATCTTCAATCAAATAGTTTTTCCTAAAATTTTTAGTTTAAGGGATAATAGATACACAGAATAAGTCAATTAATTCTAAAGTGTTTAAATATTTCGTTGGAATAATTTCTTTCCTTGAAGAGAAAAACTCTACTGAAAAAATGATTTGGCTATATAGATATTTTCTACTTTTAAAAGCAAATAGACAATGCTCTAGTAGTATAAAAACTTTTACATTGTTAATCAATCAGAAATTACCATTGTTGTACGGTAGTTATCTTAAAAGTCAACAAACTTACCATACATGGTAGTTTGTGATTGGATGATACTGTCATCCAATCACAAACTAGCATATATGATAAGTTTATTGACTTTGATAATAACTACCTTACAAGTCATACTAAACATAATATTTAATTGGCTGACAATGTAAAAACTTTTACATTGACAATACATATCTATTAAACTCTTTTTAAAAAAAATCTAGTCTTTTTAATTTTAAAATTAAACAGATTCACTACAAGAAAAACATAAATCAGTGTCGGCCAAAAGCCGACGCTAATCATCAAAAGTCGACAAAGTCGACTCTAATTATTTTTGTGTTGGCCAAGCAACGTCCTCGTGGCTATCGTTAAGAAGGTTGACACAAATGTGTTTGTGTCGACCATAAGAAGCCATCGCTTATTAGTGGCCAACACTAAAATCAAAAGACAACACAAAAAAAAACTCCACCACTATTGTGGCAGCTCTACTCCTATTCTTCCTCTTGCTCCTTTTTTCTTCCCATTTTTTTTTTTATTCTCTACCACTCCTTAACCACCTTGTCATCGCATGTGCTCCTGCTCCTTGTCACCCAACCCTCAGCCACTGACCATGTGTTGATCCCAGTATCCTCTGTCTCTGTGGTGACGACATCGCAATCGCAACCGGAACCCTCCTATTTGTTCTAGACTCCCACTACACCATGCATCTCTTCACGTTTAGCGACCTCTCCCCCCTCCGACAGCCCCCGCAAATCGCACTACCCTGTCACCATTGCCAACAAACGCAACCTCTTCTTCACATCAAACGGGTAGAAGCTCTCAAATCAACACTGCTGACACGAAGGGGGCTTTGTCACGTCAGAGGTTTGGGCATTGTCGGCCACACCACCACACCATTATTGGAAAAAAAATGTATGTTGGAGATTTTGGGGTCTTTAGAGAGTAGGAAAGAAAGTGAGAGGGAAGA
Organism: Spatholobus suberectus; assembly: GCA_004329165.1. NCBI lineage: Eukaryota > Viridiplantae > Streptophyta > Magnoliopsida > Fabales > Fabaceae > Spatholobus > Spatholobus suberectus. Next base: position 19,646,592 of record CM014735.1, read on the forward strand.
ATGTAACATCTTGTTTTTTTTTCTAATGCATGACTGAGTGTTTTAATAACGAAAAAGTGAAAATTTGATACATAATCTCAGTGATTAAAAGAAATAAATGAATTGTTGCTATGTATGGTATGTAGTATATGGTGACAGTGGTGTGAGTTGTTGGTTTGAAATTCGGGTTTGAATTTAGAAAATTTGAGATATGTGCTTGAGCCAATTTAGATATGTTGTGAGAGTGATTTTGGGGTTGTGAGAGTGATTTTGGGGTTTTGAGAGAAAACAGTTAACTTAGACCAATTTTGAGATAAGGAAAGTGGCTTGGTGAGGTTTAGGCCTCAGTTGGCCAAAAGTCCGTGTGAGAGTTCCAGGGAGATCGAATATATAAGGGAAGGGGAGGGATTTCCCCTCATTCTCTCATTCTCCTTCTCTCTCTATTCTCTTCATCTCTCTATCTATCTCTCTAGAATCTCTCAAGTTAACAAGGGTATTAGAGGATTTCGAGCTCAGTTTAGTCATTGTGGTGAGAGGAGAAATCAATTTATGGAAGGTTTTGGCTCAAAACACTGAATTCTCAAGGAACCTAAATTCAGATTCAGGAACTTTTAGAGATAAGGGAAGCTTACAAATTGGTTGTTTTGTGTTAATAACTGTTTGTATGCTTATTTCTTGCCTTATAATCGGTTGAATCTCTGGGTCATTTTCGTTGGTTTTGGGTGAAAATGGGTTTTAGGGGAAAATTTTGAGATTTGGATGAGAAATTGATGATTATGTGATGAAATGTTGGATTGATTGTATGATTTGATTTGTATTTAACTTGGTTGAGGTGGATTGATGTTGTTGAAACACCATTGATTTGAAAATTTGGGCTATTTGGTTGAAAAGTATGAGTTTCTCTGTAGAAAATCGCATTTTTTTCAAAAATTGTCACAAATAATCGATTATATGGATCACATAATCGATTATCTGGAGTTCCAGAAGCTGTTTTCATGATTTTGTTTCAGGAATAATCGATTATGGACTTTGATAATCGATTATCTGGGTTTCAGAAAAATGTCTTTTGGTTTTGGTTTAGAAATAATCGATTATGGAAACCCATAATCGATTATCCCTACTGAAAAACGAAATATGGTGCATTTTACTAAACGGATGTAATCTGTTACTACAGTATATAATTTGTTATTTCAAAACTGAATATACCATTTAAGATTTCACAGTTTTCATTTCAAAACGCGAAGTATTTTGTATATACACATATAAAAAGGGTATTATACATTTTCAAAGGTTCTATTTGAGAATAATGGGGAGTTGTTCAATTGAGATATGATTTTCTTTAAATTAAAGAAATGAAATGTTTCGAAGGTTTTTGTGAATTTCAAGATTTACCTATCTTCCAAATGCTTTTCAAAGAAAGTCTTAGTTTTCAAATTATAGTTGATTGTTGGATTGGATGTGAAATGGAAGGTTGCTTAGATAGGACCTCTGCTTGTTATGTATGATATTGTTCCTCACGAGGTAGGCTGCTTAGATAAAGCCTTACCTGTTGATTTTGATTGAGGCCGGATTGGGGTCAGTATGGTGTTGATAGATGTGAGTGGTCATGGGAGGTAGCTGACGATGGACCTTTTTGCCATTGGTTGTATTGATATACATATATATACGTTGTATGTTTATTGGTTGTGGTTGAGTGATTGATGGTGTGTAGTACATGTATTCATGCATAGTTGGCAGTTGAGGTAACTGACGATGGACCTCATGCCGTGGTGTGGGTAAGCATGGAAGTTGGGGGTGAACGGAGCTGCGGCTCAGATGAGCCTCCAACCTAGTGCCTGGATGAGAAGTGGGGTCTGAAAGCTGGGCCTAGGGGATGAGTGGATGGGTAAATCCCGCAGGAGGCCAAGGCAGTGCAGGCTTTGTGTCACGGTATACCGCCACCCACATTCACTTATCCTGACAACCATAAGCTTATCGAACTGATCAGAGTTTTGGCAATCTTTGAATGGTGTATGGCCATGGTAGGGGATAAGACTTGGCTGATCACCCGAAATGTAGAAATCTCTCGAGAGTTGTGTCATTCATACATTAACATTTTGGGATTAAAGGCACGATGTGTTGTGCTGTATGTATGTAAACTCATTCTCTAATGAAATGGGATTCCAAATTTGTATGTTGATGAAATTGTTATTATTGTTACCCGATGTGGTTGTTGCTGGTGGTAGTAATGGTATTGTTGTCGTTGTTGCTATGATTACTTGTTAATTGTTATTATGGTTGTGTTATGTGTTGGTAGCAGGGGTAGTATTGTTGTTGTTACTTCATTACTATGGCTGTTTGTAATAGTTATGATTGGTGATGGTGATGATAGAGGTGTTGTTAATATCGTTGCTGTTAATGTGTTAAAGGTTGTTGTTGTAATGGTTGTACTAGTGTTATCGTTATTATTTTAAGTAAGCTTACCCTTAAGTTGTTTGCACGTGTGGTTCGTGCCTATGATGATCACGTCTTTGGCATGGGAGCAGATGTTGAGTTTTTGGCATGTTTAACTACACTTAGTTAATGATGAAGCTTCGTTTTAGCCAGTGGCGAAATTGAACAAGGATAGAAAATCATCTTTTTGTTCTTTTCCTTAAAGGAATTGATATTCCTTATTATTGTTTATTTCTTTTAAAATGATGTATAAAGTGATCAGCTATAAGGAGTTTTGTATTTGGATTTTTCCTTGGTATTGTATATAAATAGGCCTGTATACAGTCATTCTTTCATATCTTATATATGTTAAAGTGAACTTGTGGATTGACTATTATTAAGCATATATATATACAAGGGTTTATTTGTATTACCGTGGCGACAGGGGTCGTTACAAAGAAAGAAAGGGGAGAGGAAGAAAGTGTAGGAAAAGGAACATAATTTGGGGGGGGGGGGGGGAGAGCAAGAGAAGAAGTTGGGAGCTTCAAATTTAAGTTTCAAATTGATGAAGGAGGAGAAGGAGGTGGGAGAGGTGATTCATTTTCGTGCTCAAATGAAAAACTAGTGTCAGTCAGGCCAACGCTAATATTAGCACTAATAAGCGTCGACTTAGCCTTCTCTAATAGTAAAGTATAATTATTTTTTGAAAATTATTAATTAGTGTCGGTCTAGCTGATGCTAATAATTTTCATTTTTTAAAAAATATTAATAGTGTCGACCATGGCCAATGCAAACAAACTTTTTAAAAAAAATTAAAAAAAAACATGTTAATGTTGATTTAGTGTTGGCTGGCCAACACTATTTAGCGTCGATGTTAAGGCCGACACTAATTGGCTGACGCTAATTTATAGCTTTCATGTAGTGATTTAGTTTCATTATTAACTTTATTTTACTTAAAACCCTTAAATCTTATTTTCAATGTAAATAATTAGAGATTTATTATGGACTAGTATTTTGGTCTATGCAACACACAGGACAAATGATTATTTTTATAACTAAAATTTATAATAAATAAATATTTTAAACATATAATTATATTTTAGATATATAATAAATAATTTATATTGTGATACAAGATTATTTTTAATTATTGATAATTTTTTAAAAAAATATTAAATTCAATTTATAAATAAGGATGTAAAGTGTAACACCCCTAATAATATATATCTAAAAAATATTAATATTGTGTCGTGCAATAGTGACATATGTCATATCCTTAAAAAATGTAGGATGTGTTTGGTGAGAAGGAAAAAATATGTGAGAAATGTGGTGGATGGAAATAGAAAAGAGAGAAATAGAGTGAATGGAAACAAGGAAGACAGAATTAGAATGAATAGAAATAGGTGAGAAATTGACTGGAAAAAAAAATTGGTTTAAGGAAAATAAAGAAGAAATAGAAAAAAGAATAAAAAAATTATATGATAATCGATTATTTTCCTAAACACTTGATTGTTTTTGCATTGAAAATCGATTTTTTTACATTGAAATCGACTATGTATGTTGAAAATCGATTTTTTTAACATAACAACACTTGTAACATATATGTCTGTTGAAAATTGATTTTTCAATTTTCTCTAGGTACTTATTTTAAGTTACTTTCACTTGTAACATAATAGCACTTAAAACAATCAAAACAATCGGTTATCATGCATAAACAATTGGTTATCACTAACGAGATTACAATTTCCACACCATTTCTCACCATTTGCAAAAAAAAAATTGACATGGGACCATCAACTTTTTTTTCTCTCTCTGCACTATTTCATCTCAACCAAATAACTCAAATTTTTAATATCCCCTCTACTTTCATCCTCTTATTTCAATTTCTCATCTAATTCACCTCTACCAAACAAAGTGGAAGTGATTTTTTCCCATCGTGATTAATAAATACATAAAGCTAGAAAATAAAATTACAAATTTCCTAAAGCTAGTCATATCTAATAAGAATAAAGTTTTACTTGTGTAGAAGTAAAGTAGGAAAAGAGTTACCACATGACTTGAACGTGGATAAATCATGCTAAACTTTTGCTATGCCACATTGATCACAATCATCGCCAAGGGGGATGCTTCTTCATTGTTGTCGAGACTTGACAGTTGGTCACTCATTACTCTAGGAGAGAGAAAAAGAAAAGGAAAACAAAACGCTTAGGAGGTAAGAATCTTACTACTAGAAATGGGTAGACAATTATAGAATTTGCATATTAAAAATAATTAATTCTAAACATGGAATTACAACAGGTAAAGCAATTCAATTTAGATCATATAAATTTTCTTTATTAAGTTGTACTGCCATCATACCCTTTTTCTTACTTCTACATTTTCACATCAATAGCAGTTTCTTAACTTTATTAAGACTTTAATTAACTCAATATCTATACAATCAAGTCTTCTCTCTCATCTTTGTTTATATCTTCATTTATCTCTCTCTATATTCTTACCTACATTGGATTATTATTATTATTATTACTTTGTGTGTGAAATAAAGAAAACCTAGGGCCAACTAAAAGCCTCTACGAAAACTAATACAAGCTAGATCCACTCTCAACGTGTTACAAATAAAATCTGGCACTACATCAAAGATATAACTCTGTGTAGGTAATTGCAACCTATGCATAGCTAAACTATCAGCCATGAACCTAAACGATACTCCCTTGGTGTTAATGAATATTGTGAATCCCCTTAACTAAGTTATAGCAAGGGTGTCATTGACAACAACCTTTAGTCAAAAAACTTATTGTAGCTTTAGAGTCCAAGTACGCTTTGATTTTGTGAAATCCTCTCCCCATGTTAACTTGAGTCCATGTAATACACCCCATAACTCTACGGCTAAAATTGAGCACACACCTAGCTTTAAAGAGAAGCCACATGGAAAGACACCATTTTCATCCCTTAGAACACCACTATAAAAAACCAGACCTCCTGAGTTTGAAATTGATCCATCGCAATTCAAAGCAACCTCCCCTGGTCAAGTGGAATCCACTTAATTACCTACATTAAATTATTTGATACAATTTATTATGCTATATTCACTTTTCTATCTTTTTTAATTTTATATATATATAGGAATTTACTAACGTGCACACACTTGTTTTTTAGATTGAGTATATTAGTAAGTTATAACTACAATGTATCTTAAAATACATCTACGGTATAGCTTGCTAGTATACTCTAACTAAAAAAATAAGTATGTGTATGTTAGTAAATATTTGTAGGGTTTGTTAATGTACCATACTTGTTTTTTAGTTAAAGTATGTTAATAATCTATAACTACTATGTATCTTAAAATATACCTACGGTATAACTTGCTAATATACTTCAACTAAAAAACAAATATGTGATATATATATATATATACAACTCTTCAAATTTTCATTGGATAGGTGTTATTTAACATTTAGTTCTATGATCAACTTAATAGTCCTAACTTTCCCACTCGCACGCCTACACGGTGGCAATGCAACCAAAATTTCGTTTTGGCAAAGTTATTTACACCCATCCTCCTTTTTATTTTTTATACCCCCAATTTTTTTAGACTTTTGAAATACCAGAATAACTCCCACTTTCACCCCCACTCTCCTCTCCCCCCCTCCCTGCGCCCTTCTCCTTCTTTCTCTCACCTTCACCCCTCTCTCCCACCCTCACCTCTCATTTTTTTTTCTTTATTTTCTTCTCTTCAAGTCATTTTGGACTATCTTGATTCTTTTTTCACTTCTCACCAATGTTTTTAAAATTGGATTGGTCATTGAACCAGTCAAGACACTGATTCAAAGTTTAATGATTCAATTGTGATCAAATCAGTATTAATAAAATAATAATAATAATTAAATAATATATAAAACAATATTAAAAAATATAATATCATAATTTTATAACATTAAAAATTATATAAAACATAATTTTACAAGTTCTTAACATTTAAATTACACACAAAAGTTCAAATCAAATATTTCATAATACATAAGTTGAAGCTTTAATAATACACAACAATGTTCATTAATAATAATATGTTTATATCAAGAATAAAATAATAATAAATACTTTAAGTTGATTTTTTAAGAAAAAAAATGAAAACGACATTATATCAAACATTTTTCATTGGCCCACTATGAACTAGCTTTCTACCAACTTTTGACTAGTTTTGATCAATTTTACCAATTTTTGACAAGTTTTTGGATTCTTTGACTGGTTTTAATTTCTACAAGCTGGTTCAATGGTTTATTTGAATCAAATACTTGATCGGTTCACCAATTTTTTAGTTTGACCATCGATTCGGTCTGGTTTTCAAAACAATGTTTTTCTCATATCTTATAGAAACTAGTTTTTGTAATATAATTTTTTTATACATTACAAAAATTAATTTTTGTAATGTAAATTTTTTAATGTAAAATTTATATTATGGAAACTAATTTTCATAATATAAATTTTATATTATAGAAACTAATTTCTATTATATATTAGAACACAAATATATTACAAAAACTAATTTTTGTATAAGGATATCTTTGTAAAAATCACCAAAAAAACAAAAGGCGAGTGGTGCCAAAAAAAAACATGTAAATAGCGTCTCCCTTTCTATTTCTTCCCGTATCAGTTCAACAGGTCCAAGTGACCCGAGCAGCCCAAACATCCAACGATCCATTTGTATATTGCAAATTCCTTCTTCTTTTTTTCTCTCTCTTTTAGAGCAAGACCAGAGCACCCACAGTGCTCACACGGAACTCAGCTTCATGTGCTGGTCTCAAAATCACGCACTATTCTCCATAAACGCACACCTCAAACTCACGAGTGTGGATTCTCTGCACTCAAGTGACTACATGAAATCCTGGCTAAAAAAATAGTTATTATATATTAAATAATATAAGAAAATATAATTTAAAAAATTATAAATCATTGGATTATAAGTGCAAGACCCTGCAGTTATTTTTCAAACTCACGTATCAATAGGTTAATATATTTCGCCCAATTAAAATCTAATACTTCTAATTCAATTTCGTATCTATGGTTTGACAGAAAAAGAAAACAAAAGGGCAGGTTCACAGTTTCCCCTGCAGCGCCTCCCACATGCACTCACCCCCTACTCCTTTTCGTCCAGCCTAGGCAGTAGCCACCAAGTTACAAACAAATTCGAGCTTAAGCAACTAATTTGAACGTCCATCACTATAACAATCCAACCGGACAGAGAAAGAGGATTTAATCCATACTATTCAGTTACCAATAAATATTAACTAGAGAAAATCAAGAAATTACTCATAAGCAATTCAACATTCAAGAAAGCAATTAACGAACGGGAATTACCGATGGAGACTAAGACCGATTTCCTCCCCCGTCTCAAATCAACTGAAGACCAAGCTCTTTTTTCTCCGCTGCACTTAGCGCGTCCCTCGGCGTCCACACGCGTCCCTTCAACCGTTAGATGGAAGATTAGTGATGTCTAATCTAATAAAACTAAAATAACACGGTTGCAGTTGCATGGCTCCTCTGCCTCCTTTCTTCTTCTTCTTCTTCTTCTTCTTCTTTTTCCTCTACTCGCAAATGGAGTTGGGCCATGAGATGTGTTCCATAAATGATAGTAAAAGAGCTTCACTTGGCTTAGGTGAAAACAGAAGACCGAACAGTTTAAAGAAGCACGCACAAATGGGTTTATTATTCGGACATTCCTTCGGTGCCAGTTATGAGCAGCATGTTTTGGTGCCCCCTGTAGCCACATCCAATGAATAGCTGCCACATGTACATTTAGTCTACATAGGATTAGTGGCATCCGATGCCCTTAATGGACGCTGTTACTTTTTCCTTCATAATTGTTGTTAAAAAAAATTTTAATTGAAATTTACTTTTCCCTCCGCAAAGCCAAAACCGCTTCTTTCTCTTTCCTCAAAACCACGACGAGAAGTTGAAACCCACGGCTGTGGCTCTACATTTCTCCCCGGTCGTTCAAAATCGAAAATTGTTCAGTACGATTCTCTCGCGCGTTGGCTGATGTTGGCAAATTAGATTTGTCTGACTCCACCACTGGCATGGTTGTGATCAGATTCGCAGTGTACAAAGCGTTGTGTTTCGTGGTGGTGTCACGCTGATTATCGTTCGTTCGCTCATTGAGTTCATTGTGTGATTTATATCAGAAGTCAGTTAGTGGTAAGTTTGTGTAACGATTGGTATGATGAGTTTGAAGTCTGTGATAGTAATACACATGTGGGTGTGGAATACTTTAATTTGTAAATTTTTTTGTGGTACTTAGGCGATTTCAAGTTTACTGGTGGTATTGAGGACTCAAGAAACAAAAGACGATTTTACTTTCCAGGAGAATGCTGTCGGTGGTTTCAGTACTATGGAGGTATTCAACTCGGTTTTATTTTTTTTAATCAAAGGAAGATGCTTCTGGAAAGACAATCGATTTTACCTTTTAAATTACAGAAGTTGATTTCGAAAAAAATTTATATAAAAAGATATTTAATACATTAATTGAATGTCTACAGTGAAATACTTAATGTAAACGGGAGTCAATAATCCAACGTGGACATGCATTACACGTGGCATATAATTATTGGATGTAGTCATAGGAGGCACTAAAACCATCTATTCAGAGGGGGCACTGTATGTTCTCAACCAATGTTGTAAAAACTGAACCGGTTATTCAAGCGATTTAGGTGTTAATTTAACATTTAATGATTTAATTGTGATTAAACTGAGAGTGAACTAATATTAATTAAATAATATTTTTAATAAATTTTATATAATATATTAAATAATATTTATAAAAAAACAAAATATCCATAAGACCATAACATCAAAATATGGGGTGAGGTTATACACTAACAAAATAAAAATTATACACCATTCGTAGGTCTATAATACCTTGCAAGTGATTAAAGTAAAAGAACAGTTTTAATCAAAACCTTGCACCAGTGCTTGCAATATTTCAAAATAATTCACCCCATATATTAAATGAAAACAATTATTTTGAACGAGAGCATTTTAGATGTCATTCTTTAACGAGAACGTTTTTAGCTATGAGAGCGTTTTTAAAGATTTTTTAACCTCTTATTTCTTTTAATCTATCATTTTCAATATCTTTAGTTCTAAATTGAATTTCAATATTTTTAAAAAAAATTATCAATAATTAAAAACTAACAATGTATTACAATAATTGTTTATTATAAATTAAAAATATAATCTATATGTTCAAAAATATTTATTTATTATAAATTTTAATTATAATATAATTTATATATTCAGAAATATTTATTTATTATAAATTTAAGTTATATAAGATAAATATTATTCTGTTCAATTCACAGGTTAAAATGCTGGTGTTTATTTTATTTTTCTTGTCCCTAACATGGAATCAATCCCTCTCTATATATTCTCTCTCTATATAAATTAGAATAACTATCTTGTACCACAACATTTTTAGCTATCATTTTTCAACAATGGCATTTTTAGCTGTCTTTCTTTAACGAGAGTGTTTTTAAGAATTTTTTTAACCTCTTATATCTTTTAATCTATTATTTTTGATATCTTTAGTTCTAAATTAAATTTTAATTTTTTTAAAAGAAATTATCAATAATTAGAATGACATTTTATCATAATATAAATTATATATTATAAATTTAAAATATAATCTATATATTCAAAAATATTTATTTATTACAAATTTTAATTATAATATAATTTATATTATATATTCAGAAGTATTTATTTATTATAAATTTATGTTATATAAAATAAATATTTATTTTGTGCAATGCATGAGTTAAAATATTAGTTTCATATATTTTTTAATTAGAACCCTGTAATTGATTGCGTATAAATTTTACACTTACAATATTACAAAATAATTTCATCAAAACCTTGTACTTCATATCTTTTGATTATGAGTGTAATTAAAGTAAAATAAATCACGCAGAAGTACAAAATGCTTAATAATTAAATGAGACATATCTATAATAATAATAATAATAATAATAATAATAATAATAAACATGATTTGGTATAGTTGACAGGTAATTATGGCCCTTAAATATGTAGTCAGGGATTCGATTCCAGATCCGTGCATATAGAAGAACATCTATTGGGAAAGGTCAACCTCTTATATAGATCTTCGTACCTCAAGGGATTAGGTAGTTGGTCGATGAACTCGCAAGCAGATGGCTGACGAGACAAACGGGAACAAACTGCACAAGTCTAGAGCAAAGCAGAATGATCGAATGAAGGTTTTACACTTTGAACTTCCCCAAAAAAATAAAGAACTCTATAATGAGCGAAGCACTGCAAAAAAAAAAAAAAAACAATTTTTGTTTACATAAAAAATGACACAACTTTTAGCTAAATCTAGTGACCTGCCTAATGTAATACCCAAATTTCAGGCACTAGAAATAAACAACAAGTTAGCACTTAGTAGGACCCTTCTCATGTGTTATTAGACAAAAGACGCCTTAAGAGTTATTGTTATTAGATCATTATTATTATTATTATTATTAACAATTTAGTATTAGAAATTAGTAGGAATGTTTTCACAAAATCCAAAAGAACATCTAAGGCCCAATAAGGGACTAAAGTCCACTAAGCCATATATCCACCCACATGTTATAAGAAGAGAATAGAGAAGGAGGATTATGTTTAGCTGTCAAAAAAATATAAGAAGAAAGAAGATAGAGAGAATGAGGAGAAAAAAAAAAGAGGAAGATAAAGAAGAGGAAGAGAAATTGGAGAACCCAAACCCTAAAACTCAGCTTTGCATGCCTATAAAGGTGAGTGCTCTCCCCTGTGCCCTTCCTTGTCCTTTATGTTGTTCTTGTTCATCTATCTATCTTTTCCTTCCTTATACCTAAATTTTAGGAATTTGATGGATTTTGAGGGGATTGGGAGGGAGCAAGGGAATTATAGATTAGGTTGACCAATTATCAATGTAAAAGAGTGATTAAGAATCTAATTATTTATTTTGAAACATTTAGAAACCAAAGATAATAGGAAAAATAAATTAAAATTAGTACCTCGGATCCACCCGACGAGATCAGATAGCCGCTGGGCGACTTTTTTTCAAAACTGGATTCTGCGTTAGCGCTAGGCGCGAGGACCTGCTGGGCAAGTTGGGTCTTGACGCAGACACACTGAGCAGGGTGCAATACCTGTTGGGTGGGTTGGGTTTCGGCGCAGACCCGCTGGGCGGGTTTGCTAGGCTATCGAGCAGGACTTCCGTCTTGCCGGGCGAATACAACCTTTGCTATTCTGTTCTTTGTGCTTATGAACTTTGTTTTGCAGTTTTTAACTCATTGTTATTTGTTTCTTTTATGCCTTGTTGAGTTTATAATGTATGATTGTTATTTACCTTGAAAAACTATGTCTGATATGAAATTGTGTCAATGTTTCATGATAAAAGTTTATGAAAAGTTGTAAGCATTATATGTGAATATGCATCATAACATTTGAGTTATGTGATGAGGAAAGTATATAGGAATCTAGCTGGTGGAGGCCGTGATGGGTTGTCTAACCCTAACCTTAGGGGTTATCCGATTGGGAAAACTCCAATAGTCCATGCTGATCCCATGGAGTCAGGGCGTATTGGTAAAACTAGGTAACCCTGACTAGTTGCCGAGGGATATCATACTAGTTGAGGGTACAAGAGCCAAAGGTATCGGTACCGATGACGCTTCTTATGGCTGTGCATTTACTCCTAGTTTACTTTTCGACAAGTTTAGGTTGGTACCACATGTGCATGAATAGGGATTTAGGAACTTAGCATGCATATGCATCTTGCTGCAGTGTGATATGTTGAACTGTGCTACGTTATAATTGTGTGAAGTCTATGTGACCTTGTTCATAAGCGAATGATGTAATGTGTACGCGTGTGAAAATGTGATTGTGTATTATGATAAATTGTCAAGATTATGTATATGTGCTCATGTTATGCATGTATATCATGCTTGTTTGATGAAACAAAACGATGCGTATGTCTAGTTACTCGGTAAAAGATGTGAAATAAATATATGCTTATAATTGAAATTGTGTTTGCTACCTCAAGGATAAGTAAGAGGCTAGGCCCTAGGACAATGTTGTAAGGGTTCTAGTTGGATAATAATAGTTGTGAATGAGATAGAGAAAAAGTGAATCCCTACATAGTGTAATAGAAAGGTATAAGACAAGTAAAAGAGAAGAAAATGAGGGTATTAAGGTGAATGTTAAGGGAGTGTCAAAAGTATTTTAGAATGTTTGTGATCTTAGACTTAACCCCTAGAGGATAACTTTAAATATCAAAAGGAAGAAGAGTACAATCTAAGCATAAGGGTTTAAATACTAAAGAGCGTTTTGGGTAAGAAAATATAAATAATGAGGATGAGTTATTAGGTTAAGAATGAGATAGTAAACCAATATAATATGAGAATGAGAGAGCAGTTAATAGGAAGTATTAACTGTTGAAAGGTGTAGAATCAAGCATAGGTATGGAAAATTATGAGAGACTTAGTGAGGCTAAAGCCATGGGAGATAAGTGATGAAGGTTGTCCAAGTTGAAGAGTTTAACCCAGCCATAGAATCCTTAGAGCACTCACTGAGACATTATGTCTCACTGCTTTAAGTTTTCCCTTTTTTCCAGGATACAGGTGAAGACATATATAGATAGAGCTTGGAGTCACATGCAAGAAGACGTAGTCTAGTTTATATTGTTTTCTTGTATTCCTCTTTATGTTTTGATATGACACTTTCGGGTGATAGAAGAGTTGTATTAGGCATGTATTTTTCTTATTATATTGTTCGTATATAATATCTAATTATATTTATGAGTCGTTTTAACATGTTTCTATGCTTTTAAGTCTTTCTTTTTTTGTTCTTAGAAATCTAGGCTTAGTTACGGTCATACCCTCTAGGGTGTTACTCCTAAACCAGAAAACCACTGATATTTACCCGTTACCCTGGTTTTGATTGATTTTCTACAACACCAGTTCTGATGTTCTTTCAAACTAGTTACCAAACTGGTTACTAGCCGGACCAATTAAACTGGCCGCTTCGGTCTAGCCTTCAAGGTCTTCAACTCTTCTTCGCCTTGTTTTTTATTGCTTTTATTTTTGTAAGTTAAAATATCAATTTTTCTATTCAGGAAATAGCAAAAAGAAATATAAAGAGAACCTGTGATTTTTCCACCCCCTCTACACACGCCTACCTCTCCCTTTCCCTTTTTCCTCATGTTTATCTCTGCATAATATTATTCAACCTCTGGCTTCTTTCTTCCTGCAAAGTTATACACTTATTTAAGTTGCATAAGAGCATATGGTGGAGTTACTTAATTCAATTTTGGTGGATCCTATAATGTCTTATGAGATTTAAGAATTTTATCAAGTTTTTTTTTTTTTAGTGATGCAATTAATCCTTAAGAACTTAAAATAAATCTTATAATTATCTCACAATTTTTAAGAACTGATAAAAACCCTTGCTTATAAGCAATAATTCTTACATCAAAACTACTATTTTAATTATTACAATGGTAAAACTGCATAAGAACCAATTCTTAAGTTTAAGAACCTTATAAACAACTTCTGTTGTAGATGTTGTAAGTGGTGGTGTGAACACTCCTCTGCATCATTCCTTTTATGTTTTAAGCAATGTTCCACGACAAGCATAAGGCATAATACTACTACACTATGGTCTACCTACTCACCCCAAGCTGGGTACGCCTATGTTCGCATCTCCATGACATAACAGCCTGTTTGTTATGAATGAGAGGAGAAGAAAATTTTAAATTTTTGAAAACTTCTATTATTCGGTACAAATAAAATAGAAAAGAAATTTTTAAATTTTTTGGTGGGCTCTACTACTTATTTTCACTCTATTTCTCACCTACCATCATTCACCTATCTATTTCTCTCTTATTTCTTATCTATTTCTTTCCTACCAAACAACTTAAAATTTCAAATTATTTCCTATCTATTTTTCACCTCCTAACTTATTTCTCACCTATTTCTTTCCTCTCTATTTCTTTCATCTCTACCAAACAAACCATAAATATTTTATGGGGTCTCTTTTCTTCATGTAGAGGTGTCAATTTGGCCTAAGCCGGCCAGCCCACTTAGCCCCTTATAATGGCCTTAGGGCTTTTTAGCCCACCTAATGAGGGGGCTCAAAAGCCCTCAACCCACACAACCCACTTAGTAAGGGGGCTGGGCCAGGGCTTAAGGGGAGCTAGCCCACACATTATGCTTATTTTAAAAATGTTTTTTTCTCAACTATTCAATAAAATATTTTTAACTTGACCTCAGCCAGAGTAACTTCAACTCAGTTTCGACCGGAGTATCTTCAACATGACCTTAGCTAGGGCATCTTTAGCTTGGCCTCGATTAAAGCATCTTTGGCTCAGCCTCAGCTAGGGCATTTTTGACTCGGCCTCGGCATAGGCATCTTTAGCTCGGCTTTGTCCAAGGCATCTTCGGCTTTGCCTCGGCTAGGACATCTTCGGCTCGGTTTCAGCTAGGGCATCTTTGGCTTGGCTTCGTATAGGACATCTTTTGCTCGGCCTTGACCAAATATTTTCAACTCAATCTCGTCAGAGCATATTTGGCTTAGCCTCGACCAAGACAACTCCAGCTCGACCAGGGCATCTTTGACTCAGCCTCGACTAGGACATCATTGGCTAGGCCAGGGCATCATCGACTCAACCTCGGTCAGAACATCTTCGACTCAACTTTGGCTAGGACATATTTGGCTCGACCTCAGCCAAGAGATCTTTGGCTCGACCTAAGCCAAGACATCTTCGGTCGGCTTCGGTTTCGGCTAGGGCATCTTCGGCTCAGCCTCGGCCAAGACATCTTCAATTTGACCTCGGCCAGGGAATCTTCGACTTGGCCTCATCCAGGGCATCTTTAGCTTGGCCTCGACCAACACATCTTCAGCTAGAGTATCTTCATCTCGGCATCGACCATAATATCTTTAACTTAGTTTTGGCTAAAGTATTTTTTATTTAGTTTTGACCAAAGTATTTTCAACTCGGCCTCGGCCAACATATCTTCAGCTTGGCCTTAACAAGAGTATCTTCAACTTGGCCTCAGCCATAATATCTTCAACTAGGTTTCGACCATAGTATTTTCTACTCAGTTTCAACCAGAGTATTTTCAAATTGGTCTTACTTATAATATCTTCAACTCAACCTTGACTAGAGTATCTTCTACTTGGCCTTGGCCATAGTGTCTTCAACTCGGCCTTGGGCAAAATGTCTTCAACTAGGTTTCAGGTAGAGTATCTTCGACTTACTCTCGGTCAGAGTATCTTAAACTTGACCTCGCTTAGAGTATCTTTAACTCGACCTCAGCCAGAGTATCTTTAAGTCGACCTTAACCAAGGTTTTAAAAAAGTAGGTCAAATTATTAAAATTTAAAGCACATGGACTGGCCTTAACCCACAAGGCCTTGTGGATTTTTTTCAACTTAGGGCTTTTTGGCACTGTGGGGCTTTAAGTGGGCCAGGTCAGGCTATTTTGACTGTTCTATCGTCATGGACACAACCATTTTGTTGGGGAACAAACCCACTCTTTTGTCATCCTATTCACTCTCATGAATGAACACTTTCATTTAGCACCCACCACCTTAAGCATCACCCTTTCATCTCACAAACAAGAGGACACACATTCTTAACCCACATTCTCCATACGCATAATACTAAGAAGCACCTTTTCTCTGATTTGGAAAATATTATATCCCTTCACTCACAAATCATGACAGTAACTTATTGATATGGGGGAATCACAAGTGTAAGATTGTCATCAAGTAATAAAATATCAAACCCACAAGGACTGTGGTTTATGCTTACCAATTTATTGTGATACGAAAAGATAAAACAAGACAAAAGATTGAGAAGATTTATAGATATTAGGGATAGAATCAGAGATAAAGATTTAAAGTAAAAATAAAGCAAATATTTTAAAAATATAAAGTTAATGATAAGGAAGATTCCAAGATTGGGTTCATACCATGACTTCCTATTGACCTAGTCTCCTTATCTAGATGCTCTTATTGTTTCTCTTTAAAGGTGGATTAACTTAAGGTAACCTCTATTCCCTTTCAAGATACAGAGATGTATCTAATGAATTGACCTATACTTTCGTGGTAACTATGTTCAATTAAACCCATTAAATTCTTTGTTAATTCATTGAGCTCTTGAAGGATTAAACCCACTTTCGTGATTTAATGACTAAGTTCATTCTCTATGGTTCTGACAATTAGGTTCACCTTTCAGTCCTTCCCTAAACATCTAAGGTTATGAAAAACTGCAATCAATCGCTTCGCATATATAAAATCAACAGAGAAAAGAATCAAGAGGAGAAACTAAAAGAACATAAAGATAATTTAATTAAACATCAATAGTTGTCAAGGGCTAGGCCACAGTCTTAGAAAAAGAAGAACTACAAAGATATAATCATAGAGAAAACAAATTAAGAAAGAATATTCAAACCCCGAAGGAAGAAGGAAAAGAAGAAGAAGACGATTGTCTCACTTCTAAGTCGTCACCCCCTATAGGGTTCGATGCTTTTTTCATAAGCCTAAATGGTTTATTTATATTTAGGATTACAAAAAGGTCCAAGCCCAAAGTAATTAAAACATAAACTAATGAAAAGTTGCGTCAGTCACGTGCCATGCCCGTGGCGTTTACCACAATTTGCCCGTGGTGCTTTTTGGTAGCCTTCGTAGTGTCCTCTTGGAATTTACCATGACTATGGCGTTTATCATGGTGTGCCCGTGGTTCTTTCTAATGCTCTTCCTGAAATTTGCCACACCCGCCTGTGGCGCTTTCTAGTTGCGAGATTCACTTCTTTTCTTTGTTTTCTTTAAGTATAATGCTTGTAATCCCTTCCTTGCTTAAATAAGGTTTCAAAAAACTTTCCATTGCTCTTCCTTGGTTTTGAATCACTCCAACTCTAGATGTTTAAGCTCTAAAGCCAAATCAATTCATGCTAAACTTTCCTAAAATCTACAAACAAACACAAAAACACATCTCAAGTGTTCTTAGTGATCAAACTACGAAAATTAGAACTAAAACTACTCCTAACAAGCTAAATGCAAACAAACCTACATGGATTAAAATACAAATTATGGTATAAAATGCTATGCATCATTTATATACCTCCATGAGCTCTTACTTAAGCATCTAACCAATACATACTCACCCACAACAACCTTGCTCATAACAAATTCTCTCAACAATTGATTGCTTCCTCATGCACATTCATTCTCTCCTTCTCTCAAATCCTTTTGTTTCACATCTCACCTAAACACTCACACTCTCATTTTCCTAAACAACTCACTGCACCCTTCATACTTTCAAGCACAACACCCTCACAAGTCACAAATCATGCATATGCTAAGAAGCTTCGGTCCTTCATAAAGCCATAGTAATGCATCAGTGGGCCATCACCTAGCTAATCCCCTAAACCTGAGT
>CM014735.1:19671381-19688881 GCA_004329165.1 Spatholobus suberectus
TTGAGTGAAAAAAAAAAATAGAAATTGACAAACAACTTCTATTTTTATTTTTAAGCTCTTTTTTTTAGCTTTAACTTAAAAATAGCTTCTAAGTAAAAACAAGTTGGATCAAACATATCCTTAACCGTTTCATGTACATTCAGAATTCTTTATTAATATATATATATATATATATATATATATATATATATATATATATATATATATATATATATATATATATATATATATATATATATATGTATGTATGTATGTATATATGACAAACTTAGCTTCCTATTATGGACTACGTTTACACTAGAAAGAAAACCATGCATTCAAATTTTCAATGCATAATATTACCAATTGATTGCAACAACTTTCAGTCTATAAGGTGTTTTTTTTTTTTTAGTTAATCGGTATAAAGTATACGAGTTTAGATAGCATGAAATAAATGTGGTTGGGAGGGAACCCCTCACTAAAGGTGACCCAACCACAACCAGATTTTTCGGTAAAGATTAATTATTGACAAAGTCAGTAGATATTTCGCACTAATAATATAGTGATAAAAATAAAAAAGATAACATGAAATAATAAGTCTCTACCTACCTAATACATGGTTTCAGTCTCACGCATAATCTCAGCAAGCCTTATGCTACTAGTGCCAATCTGTTATGTGTGCTGTGGGTATACAGGTTCTAATTATGGTTGTAGATCCAGACTTATGCAGTGTTAATTAATTCCTCATTTAATTGTATTTTTACCCGCATAGATTCACAATCTCATAAATTTTATCTCAAAATATTTTTTGTGCAAATTTTACCTCCAAATTTAGAAAATATCATGAATTTTACTCCCACGTAAAAAATTATGGCAGTTAAAGAAAAAAAGCACACAAATTGTCTTAATCATGGCGATTTTTCTATGTAGGGACAAAATTCGTGATATTTTCTAAATTTGAGAGCAAAATTCACAAAAAAAAATTATCTGAAAACAAAATTTACGAAATTATAAAACTTTGGAGAACAAAAAGTACAATTAAATTTTAATTTTATAGTTCTTTGTGATGGTAAGCTATAAACAAAATCATTAAAGCGGTTGTTATAGCACCAGTTACCTAATTAGGACTATAGACTTACCATTTCCTCTCCAATTATCTTAATTCTAACTCATCTGCCACATTTGAAATAAACAAATTCTATTGTGGACCACAGGTGAATCAACTCTCCAAACCGTTAGATATATGAATAAATAAATAAAAACTAACAATTGAGATTCACTGATTCAGTTAACAATTTCAACCATTGATTTTTTTATTTTATTCATATATCTAATGATTTAAAGAAATAGTTCACCAATAGACTATCTATTTAGTTGCTCACCGTAAAATTAACTTTTGAAGTAACTTATAGCCAACCTCAAAAAAAAAAAGTTAACTTAAAGCCTGAGAAACAATCAAGTAGAAGAGATATGTTTAAGTTTTAAATATAGAATCAAAGTATCAAAATGGGTTATCCATGCCTTCTTTGGTTAGCCGACGAAAGTGGCTGGGGATCGGTGGTCGGCTTTTGCATCTTAAAGTAGTCTAACTTTGCAAGGGTGAAAATAATGATGGAAGGTAGGTTCAGAAACGAGAGCAGGGGTTCGTATATCAAAAAAAAATAATGTTCTGGTGGCTTCTGCGGTACGGTGAAGAGAGTCAAGGGGTCCACCAATACACTAATAATTTTACTTGCTTAGGCGGCAAGTTGTTTAACTAAATTTCTTATTTCATTTTATCCAAAAATAAATAAAAAATTCTTATTTCAAATTTATGAATCCTATAATGTCACATAGATTTAAGAACTCTACACATAATTTTATTCTAATGCTAAAGTTTCTAAATTAAATTTCTTAAGTTAATTTTGTGGGTCTTACAATTTATCCTACATATTAATAGTTATATTTATATTTTTATTTTAACATAGGATATTATTTTATTTTTGTTATAATTTTGAAATAACAAATATATAAAAAATTGTAAATAACGTAAAAATACTACAAATTTATTTATTTATGCCATTAAGTTAAAAATAATAAAAATTAATTTTTGTTAAATTAAAAATGAGAAGCAAAACTAATTTTTGTTATCCTCGTGTCTAAAACGTTCCCAAATATGCTCCACCAAATTTGCTTGAAGTTATTGATGAATTTCTTTTTCACAAACATGTACTCTCCTTTGCAAGTATGTTGCAAAATCAAGATGAGGATCATTGGATACTTTAGTTGTAGAGATGTCATTGTCTACACGATCACATTCAAAATTACCAACATATGTATGCCGTTTGTCTTCAACAATCATGTTATGATGCAAGCATATATTATTTGCTTAATTGTATCCATGTGCCAAGCACGTGCCAGACCATGTACAATCGCAAATTGAGATTAAAGCACTCCAAATACCCGTTCCACATCCTTTCTTGCTGCTTCTTGGCGTTGTGCAAATAATTTTCTCTTTTCTCCCTGCGGCATTGGGATGGTCTTAACAAATGTAGCCCATTCAGGATAAATACCATCTACTAGATAGTACCCCATATCATTAGAGGTGGGCATGGATTGGATTTTTAAAAATCCATATCATAAAATGGATTGGATTTTTTGAAATCGGTTTTAAATTCGGTTTTCAACCATAAATCGTTTTGAAACTGATTCATAGTTCAAAAGTAGTTTTCAAACTAATTTTAACCCATAAACTAGTTTTGAAATTCAAAACTAGTTTATGGTTCAAAATTGGTTTGGTTTTAAAACCAATTTTGAGTCATAAACTAGTTTTAAAACTGGTGTTAAAATCAATTTTAAACTATAACCATAAACTATTTTTTTACACAATTCTTTAAATTTTTTAAACACAAATTACGGTTTGGTTTGGTTACGATTTGATGGTTTTTAAAAAATTTTAATTTATTAATACAATGTAAAGTTTAATAACTAAATTTACACAATTATTATGCTATATTATATTTAAAGAATCCATTTTCTTTAAATTCTATTTAAAATAGATTAGTGGAAAAAAAAAATACTTTTTTACCACTTTTTAAGTATTATTCTTTAATAATATTAACATGTTCTTTTTATAACACAAAAGTAAATTGTGTATCTCTTGATATTTAGCATTATTCTTTAACAACAATGGTACTCATTTTCTATAACATAAATAGAAGAAAATTGTGCACCTCAATAATAAAACAAAGGGAACGTTATAAATTAATTTAACACTTATATTAATGTAATATTTTTTACAATAATAATAAATTTAAAACCACTTTAAATATGAATTTTAAAATAATTATTGTAAAAGTTAATAATCTTGCTATACATGACAATCTATGATTAAACTACATTATAAAATTTTTTACATTGCCAGTGTA
Organism: Spatholobus suberectus; assembly: GCA_004329165.1. Lineage (NCBI taxonomy): Eukaryota > Viridiplantae > Streptophyta > Magnoliopsida > Fabales > Fabaceae > Spatholobus > Spatholobus suberectus. Next base: position 19,674,768 of record CM014735.1, read on the forward strand.
TTCTAACTAAATAGTTTTGAAAATTGTACTTATCTTTTTTCTTTTTAAATTATGACTAAAAGATATTTTTAAGATATATTTTATTTCTTTACAACCTTCTTTAATACTTATAATTAATTTTGAATATTATATTATTAATTTTTAAACTTTTAAGAATAAAAAGACGTGTTTCATTAAGAAATAAAGAATAAAAAGACACATTCACGTTGCTTTGTTGTATAGGCGTAGCTAATAGCAATTTTCGCAATAAGTAAAGATGTTATTAATTATTATTAGCATATAAATAAATAAATATTAATAAAAATATAGAAATTAGAAAAATCTTAATCGCTCACTCACTCTTTGTTTCATTGGCAATATATAAATTACTAAGAGTTTTGCAAAGAGATAGAAAGAGAGAAACATATAAAAATAACGAGTTTGGTGTAGCAAGGAAGAATTATGTTTTAAGATAAAGCGAGGAAGAATCTTAAAATTATTCTTTTAAGATAAACAAAGGGAGAATTATATTTTGAGATAGTATAGTGGTTTTCAATTTGTGCAAAAATGGATATGGATATAATAACTGGTTGCAAAAATGGATATGGATAATAACCAATCCATTAAAATGGATTTATAATAGAGCAAAACAATGTGGATATGGATTGGTTTTGGTAAACTAGATATTTTGCACACCCCTACATATTATATGGGGTCCTATTCACTATATATTGCACTGCGGGAGCTTGTCTTTCCAAAACGTCATTAAATAGAGGGGATTGGTTTAACACGTTGATGTCATTGTTTGAACTTGCTTTGCCAAAAAAGCGTGCCAAATCCATAAGTCTTGTGACGCCATCGCTTCAAGCATGATTGTGAACTTGGCATGATTACCTTGACAAAATTGGCCTTTCCACGCAATTGGACAATTTTTCCATTCCTAGTGCATACAATTAATGGAACTTAACATACAAGAAAAGCCACGTGCCTCCCCCATTTGTAGTAGGTGTTCAGTGTCATTGTTGTTGGGCCTTCTCAAGTACTCAACTCCAAATACCTCGTTCACACCTTTTACAAATCTATTTAAGCATTCCATTATAGTGCTTTCGCCAATTCTAACATAGTCATCTACACTGTCTGCCAGTGATCCATATGCCAATATACGAATAGTAGCAGTGCACTTCTGCAACGATGACCAACAACATCAACCTTCATCTAGAAATACTCATCATGATTGCGAAGGGCTTCCATAATTCGAAGAAAAACATCTCTTTGCATTTAGAACCTTTGTCAAAATTGAGCCTCTGTGTATACTGGATTTTCAAAGAAGTAGTCATTGAATAATCGATTATAACCTTGTTCATGATTCCGATCTATTACTATTCTTGTACGACTGTGCCCAATGGAGTTGTTGGCTAGTTGTTGCCTTTGACACTCAAGTATTGACCTCATGTATTCTTCTTCAATGTTGTCCATGAGATCCTCTTCTGTGATTTGCCACCATAGTTTGTTGAAGTCGTCTGAATTTGGATCCATTTGATGGATGTTCTATGCGTAAAATGAAAGAAGATTGCACAATTTGGTTCCACTATATTAAGAATATATATAGGGTATAGTGCAACGACTAGTTTACAACGATTACTTTACAACGACTAGTTTACAACGACTACTTTTCAACGGCTGGTTAACAACGGCTAGTTTAAAAATAAAACTAAAATATAATTAAATGGAAAAAAATTAGAAATACATAACATAATTTAATTTAAAAAAACCTAACTAAAATTAGAACTACTACATCTAATTCTACTACAAGATTACAACATAAACTTAACTAATTCCATATGATTCTCTAATCTTGTTACATAACTTTTGATTATCTCGAAGTTGTATCTCTATCATCCTTGATGTATCTTTGAAGAGAAGCTCCCACTCCATCTCCTGCTTCTTCAATTGTAGCTTCTCCTTCTCTATCTTATTTTCTTCTTCCTTAATACGTGCCATTTTTTCCATAAGTGTCATTTTTTCCTTAATTGAGTCTTGCATGGCTTCAAAGTTCTTGTCGTGAGAACAAGTTTCAACTACTTTTGATTTCCTCTTTAGTTTTGCTGCCTTTTGTCCCATTGGGCGGATCGACGTGATGCTGGATCATATTTAAAACTTGTTGGTGTTTCTAGGTTACAAGATGATGAGTATATTCCATTACAGAATTCTTTGTTCTTTTTGAAGAACATTCAGAGGTCCAGTTTGGTTCATCTTTCAACAATCACCATGCATGCTCAACATTGAATTTCTCATTGTGATCTTGATAATAAATAGCATAAGCATCACCAAGGACATCATTCTTTGAGCTCCTACTTTTCTTTTTGCCCACAGCTTGTTTGTAACACCCAACAAACTTTTGAACAAACTGATTCAAACGAAACCACCGAGCTTTTAGTTGCAATGCCTCCCTCCTTTGCAATTGTCCGAGATGTTGGTTATAATTATCTCTTATCCTCAAGCAAAAACTATCTCCTTTTTTATCAACTCCCACAATAGCATCCTTTGACATCTTGAGCAACAATTAGATAAGAAGTGTATCCTCTTCAATTGAGAATCTGGATCTCGATTTTTTCTGACTCGAATTGTCTTCTCCTTCATCGAGCACAATGTTTTCTAGGCCGACTTGAGTAGAAAATTGTGGATTTTGAGAATCCGAAAAAGAGCCAACCGGTGTTTCAGGTTTCTTATTAGTGGAGTTGCCACCACTTGTAGGAGGGTCGTCGGTTGGAGGATTTGGAAACATAAGAAAAGATGGAGGAAACATGGAGGATAGGGTGGTGAGGTTGGAAACATGGGAAAAGATGAATGATATTGGGAATTTTCACGTGTAAGAGGTTGGTAATTTTCACTTATAGGAGGTTGGTAATTTTGCCACCATAAAGAATGAAAATTAAATTGATTGTGATCCATTTGGTAACAATAAATTGTGAACTGAATTGGCTTGAGATGATGAGTTGAATACAATTTGCAACACAATTTATAGAACAATTTTACACTCATAAGTGCACATTTTCCATTGTAACGGTAATTTTACTGCCACAAATGGAACATCTATTTACTTGTTAACGATTATATTTTTACCAAATTAATTTATGTGCACAAAATTGTTATATTTTTTTGACACAAATTGTAAACTCTTCCAAATTCTTCCATTTACACAGAATAGTCATATTTTGCTTCAAAACCCATTTTCTTTTTCAAAACCCATTCTTCCATCTACAAAGTCTGAGATGTTCCACCTTTTCCAAAACCTTTCAAGTATCATCTACGAAACTCTGAAACCTCTTGAGTTCCGATTCTTCCATCCATTCTTTTCAAAACCTTTTCTTCTAAAAACCAATCTTCCAAGTCTGAAATGTCTTATCCACTTTAGCCCACGCTGTCTTGGACATGCGCGCTGTTGGAACCGCGTTTTCCCTTCCTCCTTTTATTGCACTGTTGATGCTTGCCACAAGGTTAACATGCAACAACGATGAAAGTGGCTTCTGCGACAATGATTTTCGCGGAGGTGCTTACAACGATTTTTGTCGCCTACCAGATGTAATGGTTCTTGGTCGGGGAAAAGGGCTTCTTCAAGGCGGTTACTTTCGAGATGAAGGAACATCGCCGCTCAATGTGGTGGTTCCTGATCGGTATCGTACAACTCAGATCAGAGACGTCCAGTTCAGATTAGTCCTCTCCGATGCAAATTGGTCTTCTCCAGCGACTGTTCATCACCCTCTCCAACTCCAATGTGCGTTCATCCGCAGATTTGTGTAGCTTTTTTAATTTTTTTCTGATTGTACTTTGGTTTTGGATTTTGATTTTGGTTTTGAAGCTTGTTTTTGATTTTGGTATGAAGTTTGATTTTAGTGTAATTTTTTATTTTTTTTAATTATGTTCTTGAGGCTAATTTTTGTTCATATTGTTCATGGTTATTTTCCCTCTTCTTTGTCTGTTGAATCTGGGCTAAAGTATTGTTTTTTATTGTAAAGAAAAACTTAAGGAATGTTGCTTATACAAGGAACGCATCTTGTATAAGGAATGCCACATATTTCGCTCCAACAGGAATATGAGATAAGGAATGTTGCTTACAAATAAGAAACGCAATTAAATAACCGCGTTGTATGTGGCCTTATAGAAGAGTAGAATTCTAGGGTGAAGTACTTCAATGAGTCCCTCACGTACCACTAAAGTTACAAGGAAGGTTTTTAACCTGAAGACTTATTTTATAATAAATTTATAGCTTTTTTAATTTGCAAAACAGTCCTATAAATATTTTTGTTATATTGCTAACAAGTACTCCTCTTACAATAACTATAAAAAATATAAAAATAACTATTATAAATAATAATACCAGATTAATGGTAATTAATATTTAAATATTAAAAAAAGAAATTTATAGATAACGTTTATATACGTAATATTAGTATTACAGTCACAAACAGGAAATAATAGTAAAATAACATTAATACAGTTATTTTAAAATCATAAAAATATTTAAAATACCACAAATCTTTTATATATATATATATAATCTTCAATCAAATGTAAAATAAATAAAAATAACAGTAATAATAAATATAAATAATACTAATAAAATAAAAAATGATACTAAAGTAATACCATGGATAAATTATTGGTATTGCACAATAATATGCCAATTCACTTGTGTAAGAAATTACTACTTTTTTTTTGTACATGAGCAAGAAATTACTACTCTACGATGGCCATCTATTTTTTTTTTTAAATATGACAATGAAAATGAGCAAGGATGGGAAAATGTCAATCACCATATTTTAAAATAACAACAAATTGAATACAACACAAGCGAAAGAAGGGTTATTAATTAATCCCAATATCAAAATCCAAGTCTTTAGTGTGACATCACACAGATTCAATAATGCAAAAGGCTAGTAAATGTGCCCCATTACTCTCTCACTGAAAGCATTTGATGTGGTTAGCCAAAAATCCTTAAGACAAGGAAGAAAAGCAGAATATGGTTGGGGAGCTATAAGACACTAGAGATCGTAACAACAACATATGATGTGGTGTGGCAACGTTGCACCTTAGAGGACACGCGACAAGGCTCAATCTTCCTGGATTGGCTGAGACTCTACCACGAATAATGAGTTCCATAGCTGAGGATGTATAATTGGCAGCTCAACAATGACCATGAAGTAAACCTTGTGTTTGGTTATCACAGAGCACAATCTTTTTATTAATAGGATGATAGGAACTAGAAAATTAGATAAAACAGAATGCAAAAAAGCCCATTGTATAAATTCTAAAATTTAGGCCTGTATTAAGGTGATACTAGGTGCCTGTTGTCTGAATCAAAAGAAACACAGAAACAACAAAAATAAGGCCTAGGCAATTACAGAGTGCCCAGTCTCTCCCAAGAATCCCAACTAATTCCAGTCCCTCCCCCTCTCCCCCTACTCCTTTTCCCCTCTTTATATCTCAATTCTATTACAATTTTCCCATGTACTCCTTTTCCCATATACTGCCACTAGGAAGCTAGTTGAGTTTTTCTCTCTCTTAGGCATGATCAGGTGCATCACACCTTTTTGCTCTCTGAATGTACACTTTAGTAATAATGGGTTTCTTTAGGCCCATATCATCTCTCCCTTCTACAAGTTTCACCTTGTCCTCTAGGTGGAGATTAAGGAAATGCTCCTGATTATCAGCTCGTGCCTCCCAGGAATTTTCGCAAGTTGGTAGTTGCTTCCATTTCACCAAGACTTCAGTAGCTCTATGTTGATTTGTCCTAACAACCAGCATTTCTTCAGGGATAACCTTGAGTTCCCAGTCATTAGCTAAAAATGAAGGTAGCGGTTGGCTGGTTGTGTCTGTAGCTATAGATTTCTTTAAAAGAGAAACATGAAATACTGAATGTACTTGGCTGCCTTCAGGTAATTGTAGCTTGTAGGCAGTGGGGCTGACCTTTTCAGTAACCTCGTATGGGCCATAGTATCTTGGACTATGTTTTTTATTCACTCTCTTTGCTAAACTCTTAAGCTTGTACGGCAGGATCTTCAAGAACATCTTGTCTCCCACAACATATTGAACATCCCTCCTATGTTTGTTGGCTTGTTGACTCGTACTATTTTGAGCCTTAACTAGCTGCTTTTTCAATTCATCTAACATTGCATTTCTTTCTGCTATCATCCAACTTACTTTATCAATTGAGGTCTGTCCTAAATCTCCCCTGAACACAGTTGGTGGGTACCTTCCATACAAAGCTAGAAATGGTGCTATTTTGGTGGCGGAATGGTAATTAGTATTATACCAAAACTCTGCGCAACTCAACCACCTTGGCCATTGCCTTGGTTTAGCACCTATCAAGCATTAGAGATATGTTTCCAAGCAACGATTTACAACTTCAGTTTGCCCTTCTATTTGCGAATGATAGGCAAAACTGAATTTCAACTTAGTCCCCGCCAATTTGAAGAGCTTAGTCCAAAATAAGCTAAGGAAAATCCTGTCACGATATGATTCAATTGAAGAAGGGAAACCATGTAAGCGCACCACCTCTCGTAGGAATACCTCCGCAATATCCTTGGTAGTGTATAGATGAGCTACGGTGATAAAATGAGCATATTTTGTTAATATGTCCACTACTAGTAGTATGGTGTCCACCCCCATGGCTTTAGGTAATCCACTTATAAAATCCATTGAAATATCAGACCATGTGTGTGTCGGTATAGGAAGAGGTTGCAGCAAGCCCGCCGGGTTTAAAGCTTGATACTTGTTCTGTTGGCACACTTCACACTTTTGAACATATTCATGAATTCTTTTCTTCATGCCTTCCCAAAAAAAAGAGCCCCGAGATTCTCTTATAGGTTTTAAAAAATCCAGCACGTCCTCCAAGTGCAGAATCATGGAATTCCTTGAGAATCATAGAAATCCTTGAAGAATGCTTCAATATCACCACCCTTCCCTTATAATATAACATCCCCTTCACAAGTTGGTACCCTTTGTGTGCATTTGGATCATTCCACATGCTTTGCATTATTTTCCTCAATCTGTCATTTACATGTATCTCTTCTTCCAAGTCTTCCCACTCATTGAATTGTACTGTAGACAAAGCTATAAATTACAATTTGCGTGAAAAAGCATTAGCTGCTCTATTTTCAACTCTTGGTTTGTATTTAATTTCAAAGTCGAAACCCATCAACTTAGAAACCCACTTTTGTTGCTCTTCTCCCATAACTCGTTGGTCAACCAAGTATCTCAAACTTTTCTAATTAGTATATATTACAAAGTACCTGCCAAAGAGATAATGACACCATTTTTGCATAGCCATCAACACTACCATCAATTCCCTTTCATATATGGATTTATTTCAGGTTTATCAAACAATGTTTGGCTCATATATGCAACCGGTCTTCCTTCTTGCATTAAAATAGCACCTATGCCTCTTGTAGACACATCTGTTTCAATGATAAAAGTCTTGTCAAAACTAGGAACAACTAACACAAGTAGAGAGGTCATGGCTCCTTTAAGCTGCTCAAAGGCAAACTAAGCTTCCTTATCCCAAGAGAAATTGTCCTTTTTAAGCTGTTGAGTGAGAGGCCATGTTATCTTCCCATAATTCTTCACAAATTTCCTATAATAACCAGTTAGCTTGAGGAAACCCCCCAACCCCTTCACATTTGTAGGAGTAGGCTACTTAATCATATCTTTAATCTTGTTCAAATCTATTGATAACCCCTGATCAAAAATTAAATGCCCGAGATACTCTAATTGTTTTTGAGCAAATGAGCACTTTTTCTTGTTAACGAAGAGCTTATGGCCTCGAAGGAGCTGTAACACCAACTTAAGACGCACCTTATGACTGTGCTCATCTTCACTATAAACTAAAATATTATAAAAAAAATACCAACATAAACTTCCTCAAATATGACTTAAGAACTTGATTTATGAGTGCTTGGAAAGTAGAAAGGGTGTTGGTTAAACTAAAAGGAATGACCAAAAACTCACAATGCCCTTCACGAGTTCTAAAGGTTGTTTTCGCAATGTCCTCTTCCTTCATTTGGATTTGATGACACCCCAATTTTAGATCCAATTTAGAAAAAGTGACAACACCTCTTAGTTCATCCAGTAGCTCATCAATAATAGGTATTGGAAACTTGTCTGGAACAATTAATTTATTTAGAGCTTTATAGTCTGCGCAAAATCTCCATCCTCTATCTTTTTTTTTACTAAAATGATAGGACTACTGAACGGACTTGTGCTGGGTCTAATGATCCCCGCCTATAACATCTTTCTAACAATCTTTTCCATCTCATTTTTTTGATAATGTGGGTACCTGTACGGGCGTATGTTAGGTATTTCAGCTCCTTCCTTTAAAGTAATACCATGATCTTGTTCTCTCTTAGGGGTAACCCTTTTGGTTCCTTAAAAATATCATCAAACTCTGCTAGAATCATTTTAAACCCTGTTGGTGGCTCCCTTTACTTTCCTTCTTCCACTATTAGTTGCTAGAATGTCACATAAAAGCCATTTCTCATCATCATGTATGGCTTTAGTTAAAGTCTTCCAAGCAGCTTAGGCTTTGCTAAGGGAAAATGTTAAACAAAAGGGCTGGATCCAAGAGGGGGGGTGAATTGGATCTTTCAAAATTTTCAAGAATCCCCAATTTCTTTTCAATTATGAATAACTAGATTTTTCAAAAACTTTGAATCTTATTGATTTGGTTATACAAATGAAATAGAATTGGATCAATTTATCTTGAACTTTTCTATGCAAAGATCTTTATGATTTTAAATGCAAGTGATCAAGATACAATATGCTAGTGAGAGAGTAGAGGAAAGAGAGAGAGGAAACAAGATTTATACTGGTTCAATCACTACCACTGTGATCTACATCCAGTTTCCAATCAAACCGATTGGTGTTATCACTAAGTAATTCAAATGTTTACAAACACTATGCACAAACACAAGAATTACTACCAAACAAACTACATAATCAAGTTTCTTGAACCCTATCAAGAAAAACTTGAAATCTTTCTTGTGGAACCCTACCACAAGGAAGATAAGAGAGACACCCTCTCAAGAACGAAAATCAATATAGAAGAAGGTTAGATATCACCTTGGTTTGTGATAGATGGGAAACAATGAAGAACCAATCAACTTTACCAAAGAAAAGATTTTTCTTTATCCTCAAGATTGATCCATGATGAGCTCTTTGATCTTTGATCTAAAACTTGTAGTGGAGTAGAAGAATAGTATGAATTCTCTCTAGAAAAGCTCTCTCTCAAATTTAGAAAAGTGAAGTTGTAGAAGTGATGATTGAAAGACTCACAAATGTTCACTTTATATAGAGTGCTCACTGGAATAACTAGTTATATTGTCTTGTAATCAGTTATTTTGTTATTAGAAATCTGAAAAATGATGTTTGAATGAGTTTAACTAGTTATTTCCATTTATAACTAGTTAAAACAGATCCCATTCGAATTTCCCTTTACTGGAATAACTGGTTACATAAATTTGTAACTAGTTATTTTCATGTAGGACAAAACAGCTTTATATTATGTAACTAGTTACAGAATTATGTAATTGGTTACTGCTGAAATAACTGATTACATAATGTTGTAACTAGTTAAAACAGAAAACATGTAACTGATTACATATTGATTTAACTAGTTAAAACAGTGTATATTTTCACTGTTTACATGAAATTAAACGATCTTAATCGATTACAAAGCTAACTTAACCAGTTAAGTGGTTCTTTAATATAAGATTGAGTAGTTCTAAAGCTTTAGTGTGTAGTTCTTTCTTCCTATCAATTTAAAAACAAGTTTTATCAAATTGTTTCTCTTCAAATTCAATTTTAGACTTATAGAAAATATATTTCCACTTTGTTAACCTTTTAAGTCTTAAATCTTGAGCTCATTACCATCAAACCATCAAGGATAAAGATAAATCATGCAAGACCACAAACACACACACATACATAAACACACATTACAACTTTGCACTCATCAAGAGGCTAAATCATCAAAACTATATTAATTTTCCTTGGGGCAAGAGTAATCTTCTTCTTGCTTCTTCAGAAAAGGTTTCCCTTCAACACCCTTTTATCCCTATTCTTTCCCCATTTAATGGTCAAATTTTTGAAGTTAGCTTCAATATCCCCAAGCTTGCCAACCAATCCATCCTCAACACCACTTTGTTTCCCCAAGATTCAACAGAAAGAAATTCTAATTAATGTCCACTCCCTAAATCTCCATGTGCAGGTCCTTGCAAATTCCCTTATTCTTAACCATGGAACCATTCCCCACTTTGACACTGAATTCTGGCGTGTCATCAACCTGTAGCTTCTCTTCCTCCACCAATTGAGTGGCAATGAAGTCGGCAGTGGCACCACTATTAATTAGAACCAACACATGCCTTCCTCCAATATTACCCCATGTTTTAAAAGATTGATTGGATGTTAGCCCTGTTTTACTCCTTAATGATAAGTGCAATGTTTTATTCTCCAATTCTAACTCCTCTCCTTCCATATCTAGTGCTCCTTTCCTTCTTTTTGCCTTCCACCAATATAAGTTGATAATGCCTCAACTTGTATAAATGTTTTGGACCCCATTTATCACCACATTTGAAACAAAGCCTTTTTTTACTCCTCTCTTGCAACTTCACCTGATACAAACGCCTCCCACCATTCCACTTCTTGTCACCATCCCCTCCTTCAGTAAGTTTTGTTTCTATTGAGACCTTACTCCCTTGTTCTAACTTTTGAGGAATCACCTTACTCTTATTGTAATCCTCCACTACTATTGTTCTCACGTGATTGGCCCTTCAGTCCCTCCCTCTTTTCTTGTCCTCCTCAACAAACCCCTTTTTCCCTCAATGCTAGATTCTTCTCCTCAATTAGTAAGGCACTATCCATTAATTTCGATAAGGACCCAGAATTATACAACTTCAGTTCAGTATGCATGTATTTCCTCCTTCAACCTATACAGGAAAATGCTTATCAACATAGTGCGATTCACTGACTTCAACAGAGCTGAAACTATCTCGAATTGATCTCTGTACTCTAATACAGACTCAATTTGTCTGATACTCAGTAAGGGCCCATATGGGTTCTACACCAGACCTGGTTGGAACCTCTGAATCATCACTTCCTTAAGTTGTTCCCAATTTCGAAGGTGTTTGCTCCTTCCACCACTAGTACCAATTTAAAGCTTGGTCCTCTAATGCTATAACCACAACTCCAAGTTTGTTCTCATCCATTACTGAATTTAACTTGAAATACTTCTTTACCCTAATCACCCATCCATAAGCATCCTCCCCATTGAACACAGGAATCTCCAACTTGCGACTTCTATGTATATGCGATAAAAAGGTTGGTCGTCCCAAGAACGAGATCTGGAATCCTCCATTCGAGTTCGACTTCAACTACTGTCGGTGTCCGATGTTCGTATCTGAGCTTTGCGATGAGGAGATCGCCCTCTGGTTTGAGTACATCCTCTGTCCTGTAACAACTGCCTGAGCTTGTTCATCATTGATTGGCTTTCTATCTTCCGCTCTGATACCAATTGATAGGAACTAGAAAATTAGACAAAACAGAATGCAAAAATCCCCACTATATTAATGCTAAAATTCAGGCATGTATCAAGGTGATACTAGGTCCCTGTTGTCTGAATCAAAAGAAATGCAGAAATAACGAAAATAAGGCCTAGGCAATTAGAGAGTGCCCAGTCTTTCCCAAGAGTCCCAACTAATTCCAATCCCTCCCCCTCTCCCCTTACTCTTTTCCCCCTCTTTATACCTTAATTATGCTACAATTTTCCCACGCATTCCCCTTCTCACATGCTGCCACTAGGCAGTTGAGTTTTTCTCTCTCTTAGGCATGATCAAGTGCATCGCACATTTGTGCTGTCCTTACACTTTAGTAATAGTGGGCTTCCTTGGCCCGTATCATAGGAACTGGTGAATAGAAAAAGGCCCCATCATTTGCTAATTGAAAGTTTTTGTACTTGCTTAAGTCTTCCAAAATGTTGGGTATTGCTTTCTATCAGCTCACGAGCTCATACCATCCCTTTCAAGCTCTAAAGGTTGACTTGTAATTAAACCATGACCTTAACACGTGTTATTTCTCGATCGTAAATCTGTAATAAGCCTAAGCAAAACCAATAATAAAGGACAAGTCAAAAACCTACAAGCACAGCAATGTATTATTTTTAAATACCAAACCATCTACAGCTTACGTATCCTTAAGTAACACCTTATACTTACATCTCGCTTACATATAATTAACTCTAAGCATCAGTACTTTCATGCTAGCAAGTAAGATTTGCCCCTAGCTTGGATGCTTATTAGTATGCAAGCATCATAGGACATGAAAATATATGATAACTAGGAACCCACGACTTTTCACATTGTAAGGTAAATTATCATACCCTCCACAAAAGAACAGTAGGCAATTTCAAAATATATATCAAGCATTGTGAAGTAAATAGTTCAGTAGATAGTTAGGCAATCTCAAACTCAAGATCAAGGTACCATCAGCTTCATTTTCATCAATGATCACAAATTCCTCTCTCAAGCAATGAGTTATGCCTACTTCTTCCACATTCTTAATTTTGTGGATACATGCCTCTTGTTGGGCCAAGTAAATTATGGACTTTGTGGTGATCTCAACATAAGCTCCACTAGCATTTGTGGCAAAAATAGTACCATTAAACCTTAAACACAACCAACAACCATCACCAATCCATTCCAAAACCCCAAACAAAGGGTTAAACTAAAATGTATTTGGTATAAAAATAAGGCAAATTAATTGGCCACTAATCAACCTATATCTACCTTCATCTACCACTTTTTAGTGAGCAAACTAATTGCATGGTATTTAAACAAGTTAAATTTTGGCAAAAAGATGCAAAGAGGCCATACTTGGGTTGTGGAACAAATCTTGCAAGAGGCAATAGTTTCCTTGCAAGAGATGTAAGTACTGCATGTTCACAAAATGAAGTAGCAAAACACATTACAACTCAATTCTACAAGAAATCAAAAATCCAAAAGCAACAATCTTGTTAAAACACAACATAAGAGAAACCCACAACTTCATTGATGGAGCTAAATATTTCACCAATCTTCCCAATCTGAGTCATGTTTTTCATATATATATATAGGAACATTAAAACAAGGGAATTTTTCTCATTAGTAAGCTTTGTCACTACATCTCCTTCACATGCATGTTTAAATATTTAGACCTCTACATACCCCAGATAAATAAACAGCATTAAAACACACATTACAATAAAAAATAAATAAATAATTCTCTTTTTAATCGAGTTTGAATAAAGTTATGGTCTTTCCCCATAAATTATCAAAACCTATAAAAGAAATCATCTCATCAGTAATAAACAGCACAATGCACGAGAGTTTTTCAATCTTCAAACACTATTTATGAAATACCCAAAGAGAACATAAAACATGAAACTTTCCTAAGTCGCAAAATGGAAGAAGACACTACCTATGACTTTGGAGGATGGCCCTTTGTCGCAAAATCTAATGTCCTCATGTCCTTCACCACGACCACTGTCGAACATCTTCCACGAAAAGGGTGAATGAGGTGTTGATGAGGAATAGTTGCGATCTATTTTAATGGTGCCGCCGCTCCATGAACAACAATCGATGAGGATGAAGGAGGCGCCACTATCAACCATCTCCCACAACCTTACAGCCACTGCTATCCTAGGGTTTTCAGCCTCCGAAATCGACAATGAAATTTTGCAAATTCGTCCAACACATGCTTTTATATTGGGACTAAATTGCAAAACCCATTGTAAAGATTTAACCGGTATCAAGTTAACAATCGGGATTGCTCATTTTTTTATTAATAAATCTAACGTTCATGGATGTACCACCTATTTTGGTACTTCATGTTAGACTTTTGGATAGAAAGGTAATTAAGTGTCTTTTTAGAAGGTAATTTGATTTTTTTAAAAATTAAAATTGCAAATAAATGGCTAGGATTTTAAACTTACAAAGTTTAAAATAGTCAAGATTTTTAAAATTTTAAATTTTGTAATATTAAAAAAAAATTAAACGGTCAGGATTTTTTTAATTTGTAACTTTAAAATGTTATTTTTAAATAAATTA